>JAXQQM020076329.1:0-12937 GCA_034641835.2 Pinus albicaulis
ATTTCTCATCCGATTTACAATATCATCTAGACGAAGAAAGAAACTGGCAACACTTTCATCACTATGCATCTTCAAATTTTCATATTCAATTCTAAGAGTTTGGAGTTTTGCACTTTTACCTTTGTGTCTCCTTCATAGCTTAGAATGATTTTGTCCCATATTTATTTTGCTGAATGTAGCTGCATCACTTTAGCAAATTCTGATTCAGACATGCTTCCCAATAAGACATTCACTGCTTTGGCATTGATTTCATACTTCTTTCTTTCAGCTGCATCAGTAGGAATATTTGCCGAGTATTGATAACCTTCTTGCACGATTGCCCATACATCTGCACCAAGACTTTGCAGATATGCTTTTGTACGTACCTTCCAGAATATCAGATTGCTTCCATTGAATAGAGGTGGCTTTATAGACATTACTCCTTCTTGACTTCCCATTGCGACGGATCTCCTTTAAGCGATCAAGCTTCTGCACAAGGACCTGCTCTGATACCAATTGTTGGGAAAAATACTGAGAGGGGGGGGGGGTGAATCAGTATTTACTGCATAATCAAATCTTTTTACTTTTTCATTCCTTAAAACCCATACGCTACTTTACTTCAGTAAACTAGCGTATATACACGGATCCCCTTTATGAAACTAGCGTATACACAGAGATTTAGATATGTCATTAAATCTTCACTTAAACCATTCCATCATTTATTCATCAGATATTCAATAAGCAGTAAACAGGTGCAGTAAGAACAGAATAAACCATCACACACAGCATCACACATGAACACCAGGATTTTTAGGTGGAAACCCAAATCGGGAGAAAACCACCGCTGCAGTTGCTCAGCCTTCAATATTTTATTATAGAGAAAACATCTTACAACATGTGTGCTGGCGCAGACTTGACCAGCACGCAGGCACCCACCTGCGCTCGTTTACCAGCCTCTCCTGGAAGGGAGCTCCAACCCCCTGACTCGTTTACCAGCCTCTCCTGGAAGGGAGCTACGACCCCACGATCTCGTTTACCAGCCTCACCTGGAAGGGAGCTACGACCCCCTGACTGAAGGCTACAACCCTCAGCACCACCTTGGACCACGTTTCATCAATTTTCACACTGGATCCAACAACTTCAATAGAACACCACTTGCAGGCCACATTTCATCATATTTTCATATTGGACCCTTTCCAAACTTTTAAGCACAGACATACATCACCAACAGATGCTTATCAACACAGATCAGATAGCAGAAACACAGCAGAACAGATCAGATATTTCATACCCCTTGCTTCAGCAAACCCTAGTTTGCATACGCTCTTTCCTTTTACAGATGTCACGTATATACGCGCTTTCGTCCACACAGATCAGCGTATACTTCAGTGTATATTTTATTGCGCATACGCGCTTTTACTTCAGCCAAGCTGCGTATATACGCGCTTCCTCCACGGCGAAGTAGCGTATAGATCTTCAATCATTACAGAGCAGCATACTTCATCAGATCAGACATTCAGCTCAGATTCAACCCTTTGCTTCAGACAGATGTTCGCCTAGATGTTCGCCTCATCACAGATCTAATCACTCCATAAACAGATCTAGCAAATACAAGTACATTTCGGATCTAAAGATCCCGCTTCATCATTTCTTCATAAGTGCTTCATAGATTCAGATCTATCATCAAACCTTTACCCTTTCCATACAGATATACTTCACAGAGAAGTATTCATTCAAGCTCAGACATCTTGCTCACACTCATGATTTACTGTGTTCTTCTCCTTATATATATATTTATCCTTTTTCAATACCATGAGCCTTCAATACCACGGGCACCAATACCATGAGCCTTCAATACCACGGGCGCCTTCTTCAATACCATGAGCCAAACCAATACCATGAGCTTTTAATACCACGGGCCCCTAGATTTGCACTTTTTGAGCGCTTTAGCCCATACGCGACTTGGCACGTTCTTTTCCGCGTGCATACGCGATTTCCCCTAGGCCAATCCGCGTATACCAAGAGACATACTCTTTTTCATCATACTTTGAGTACATTCTGAATTCCTTTCTTCATTGCCTTTTGTTCACCCTATAGATACATCAGATTTCCTTTATCAAGGACATATGCTATCAAGCACAACTTCATCAAGTAAGTTGTCATCATCTTCATCAAGTGGGTTTCCTTTCAAGTACAACACTCAACATCATATCATCAACAATCATCATATCACTTCAGATTTACATCATTTAACAAGTCCATCAAGTCAAGCATAACTTCATCAGGTGGTTTGCCATCAAGGACAACACATGTCAACAGTCGCATGTCTTCATCTTCATTCGTGGGTTGCCATCAAGGACAACACTCTGCATCATATTTCCAACAAGACATCTTAGGAGATTTAAATTTTGAAGGGTCAAATCAACATCATTTTGAGAGATGGAGGCATATTTAAAAAGAGGTCTTGAAAATATTTCCAACAAGACATCTTTGGCCTGATTTGGACACATGTAGGTTAGTCAAAAGTTTCCTTGAACATGAAGGGCGCATAACCTTAAGGCGTTGTGCATATGACAGGAAAATGGTGCATATGATAGTTTGTTGATCTTTTTGGTTTTTCACTGTAAATTTTGATTTTATCTCAGAAAATAATCTTTCTATTAATGTAATTCATCATGGTAAATCTAATTATGTAAAGGATAAGTTACCTACGGGTAGATTCATTAGGTAAATTTATCCTTTAGTCAAAATTAAACAGTTTGAATCTAATGAGGAGTGAGTCACTTGGACCATCCTACACTTCAGCTTTTAGTTCAGAAATTAGTGGATATTTTCCTCACCTCATGGATTCGGCCCCTGAGAATGAGTGAAGCTTGTTTGATGTCTATTTAGCCCATTTCTTCACACTAAGCAAGGGTCGGAATCAATTTTTATGTTAGCTTATTAATCAAGGAACTATTGTACTCATTTTGGCTAGTTAATAAAGGAGAGTTGTAGCTATTTTTTGGGATACATGTGGTATGATGTTTATCATTTTTTTTCCTTCAGTTTCATATTTTAGAATGTACTGTCTTCATGTTCATTAAATCTCTATTGCATGATTTATTTCAAGTTGATAGGTAGAACACATGATTTCTCATGCTTTGTTTAGGGAAAGATATCATAGTTTGTCCATTTTCCTCTATTTAGTAAGAATACAT
The DNA here is from genome assembly GCA_034641835.2 of Pinus albicaulis. NCBI lineage: Eukaryota > Viridiplantae > Streptophyta > Pinopsida > Pinales > Pinaceae > Pinus > Pinus albicaulis. The sequence goes on from JAXQQM020076329.1 coordinate 3,180, forward strand.
CTCCCATGCTCTTCCTAGCTCCTCATCAGTCCCAAAACCATCTCATCACAATCATCTTAAAGTGATAATCCTTATGCCTACCTTTCCCCATTAATCCCTGCAACCCTATCTCATTTTCCTTGACCTAATATCATCATCTAGTGAAACCCAACCCAATCAAATCAAAACAACCCCTGCACTTATATCTAGCCTAAAAACCCTAATTCCTCCATCCCTCTTGGTTGTGACCATATAGAGAGAGCCCTCTCTAACTTGGTAGGGCTAGCTACCAAGTCAAAAGCTTGGTCTATGGTTACCTCTATTGGGATTCCTTCTTCAACCTTGGGAATCTTGCAGAGTGATAACATCTCGTATGTTATGAAACCAACTCCAAAAATAGATGAAAAGAGATATCAACGCCTTAGAAATATCCCACTTCGAGGGGGAAACCTCCAATACATTACATAAATGAACAATTCTTGGATGATACAAATGACCAAAACATCCTTCTATATATAGGAGTCCATGGGGCCACAATATAATCCTAGCCGACCTAACAATAATAATGTAAGGGCACAATAATAACAATATTGGGGTTACACAGGTACAACAATAACAATAATGGGGCTACACTAATAACAATAAGGGACTAAACTAGTAATATAGGGACCTAACATGCCCTCTCCTTCAAAAAAGTGTTGTCCTCAATGCTTGAGTAGCTCTGGGTGCTTCTGTATAAAATTCTCATCCTCCCATGTCGAATCTTCAGTGGGTAAGTTCTTCCATTTGATGAGATACTTTGAAATTGATCGATTTCGTAGCTGTCGAGTTCTTGTTTCCGTGACTACTTTAGGTCCCAATATGGATTTTCCTTCCTCATCAACTTCTGGAAATGTTGTTTGAACTAGAAGTTTGTCCCCTATAACCTTCTTTAAGCATGCAACATGGAAAACTTAATGCACTCGCGAAGAAGCAGGAAGCTCCAAGTTGTATGCCATAGTACTAATCTTTTGCAACACCTTGTAATGACCATAGTACTTTGGTGATAATTTATTATCCTTCTTATCTTTCTGAGGGACATTTGTTGGTATGATTGTAGCCGTAAAAATACCCAGTTTCCTACATCAAAACTTCTCTCGCTCCAATGTTGTATGACTGTTGTTTCATTCGATTTTGTACCAAATTTAGGTTATCCTTTAAGAGTTGGAGAATTTCTTGTTGATGCACGATGTGATCTTCCACTGCTTGAACCTTAGAATTTTCTCTTAAATATAATGTGATGGATAGTGGATGATCTCCATAAAGTGTCATAAATGGGGTCATTTTTGCTACAATATGGAAGGAAGTGTTATACCACCATTTAGTGAGAGGTAACCACTTGACCCATTGTGTTTGTTTATCAAATAAAAAACAATGAAGATATCCTTCCAAACATTTATTCACTATCTCAGTTTGACCATCGGATTGAGGATGATAAGATGAGCTATGAGCTAATTGAGTACCCAAGCAAGAAAATAACTTTGTCCAAAAATTTCCAGTAAAAATAGGATCTACGTAAATACAATAATCTTTAGGTTTCCATGTAGCTTTTGAATTGTGTCCATAAATGTAGTAGCAACTGTACTTGCTTTAAATGGATGAGATAATGCACAAAAGTGTACATACTTGGTAAGTCTATCAACTACCACCATGATGACACTCTTTCCTTTGAACTTGGATAAACCTGTGATAAAATCCATTAAAATCTCCTCCCAACATTGACTTGGAATGGATAAGGGTTGTAGAAGACCCGGGGTCTTAATTGTCTCAACTTTATTTTGCTGGAAAACCAAGCATTCCCCCACAAAATTTTGAATATCAGATTTAAGTCCATCACAAAAAAATTATTTCTTCACCCTGTTGTAATTTTTAAAAAATCCTAAGTGTCCCCCTAAAGAAGAAGTGTGCAATTCCAAAAGAATATTTTGTTTTAGTTGGGAATTCTTACAGAGATATAAGAAATCTTTGTACCATAAGGAATCATTTTTTCCAGCTAAATGTATCATATGTATTGGTATCTTGCTGCAATATTTGAATGGGTGTCCAGAATTCTTCGTCATTCTTCCATTCATCCCTTACTTCGGCTATCCAATCTGGTTGGATAATAGAAATGGAACAAAGAAATGCTTCTACATCCTCATCCTTTCTTGAGAGTGCATCTGCAACAACATTTTTCTTCCCTTTTTTGTAGACGATTTCCAAGTCATAACCCAACATCTTTGTGGCTAATTTTTTTTTCTTCTAAATATAGTCTTTGTTCCAAAAAGTGTTTAAGTCTATCATGATCAGTTTTTACCTTGAAGTGTCTTCCCATTAGGTAAGGTCGCCATTTATTTAGTGCATGTAGTATTGCTAACATTTCCTTCTCATAAATAGATTTTTGTAAATACTTTCCTTTTATTGAATGAATTTCAAAAGAAATGGGTCTTCCTTCTTGCGTTAAAACAAAACCAATTCCAATTCCTGAAGCATAATATTCCACAATAAAGGTTTTTGTGAATTCTAGCGTAGCTAAGACCGGTGCTAGGCACATTTCCCCTTTAATATGTTCAAATGCCTTAGTTGCTTCAAGATTCCATGAAAATGCATCTTTCTTCAATAATTTTGTTAGAGGTGTTGCTATTCTCCCATAATTCCTAACAAACTTGCGATAATACCCTGTTAACCCGAGAAATCCTCGCAACTACTTTATGGTTGTGAGGACTTTCCATTCCTTAATGGATTTAATTTTGTTAGGGTCTACCTTAACACCCTCATGAGATACAATATGACCCAAATATTCCACCTCTTGAACTCCAAAGAAACATTTGGATGTTTTTTCATATAGTTGTTTCTCCTACAATAGTTTGAGCACCCTGTCGACATGTTGAACATGATCCTTCCAAGACCTGTTGTAGATTAATATATCATAAAAAAATACGGGCACAAATTTTCTAAGGAAGGGTTTTAAAATAGAATTCATCAACCCTTGAAATGTAGAAGGTGCATTTGTAAGGCCAAAAGGCATGACCAAAAATTCATAATGACCCTCATGAGTTCTAAATGTTGTTTTCGGAATATCTTCAGTCTTCATTCTAATTTGATGATATCCTGAATGAAGATCCAACTTGGTAAAATAAATTTCTCCATGTAATTCATCCAATAATTCATAAATCATAGGAATGGGAAATTTATCTTTAATGGTGAGCTTATTTAGCTCCCTATAATCCTGAAACATAGGCAATGATCCATCCTTCTTGTGCACCAATACTACTGGAGCAGAGAAATAACTTTGACTAGGTTGAATTATACCAGCCTCTAACATTTATCCAATCATACGTTCAATTTTTCTCTTTTGGACATAAGGATATGTATAATGCCTGATGTTTGGAGGAACACTTCGTGGAATAAAATGAATAGTAGATCATGATCAAGAATAGGTGGGAGTCCTTTGGGAGTTTCAAACACCTTGGAATGATTGTCCAAGACTTTTTGGAGATATTCAAAAATAGATGATTTTGATGTTGTAACTTCTAGTGAGCATAATTGTGCAATTATGCCTCATTGTTCTTTCTTCAGAAACTTTGTCATGAAATTAGAGCTTATTATATTTCTTGGCTTCCCTGTGATATCCCGTAATTCGACTTCCTTTCCTTCTGAAAAAAATTCATGAAAATTTCTTGAAAATTAAAAGCTACCGTCCCCAAAGATTGTAACCATTGTACTCCTAGTACAACATCAGTACCTCCCTTTGGAATGGAAAGCATTGGACTATTTAATTCATATTACCCCATGGTTAGCTTGATATTATGGTATTTTCCAGAGCAATTTATAGTTCCTCCATTTGCAACCATCACTTTACATTATGGTGCTGGGTATAGGAAACAATTCAATTCCTTGTCTACCTTACAATTAATAAAATATGGGTACTACCCGAATCAATCAACACTATTACCTTTTTCTTCTTGATATGTCCTTCTATCTTGAGATTTTGAGGAGTGGTAATTCCTGCCAATGCATTACATGATATAGTCAGAATCATTTCTTCCTCTTCTAGGGTTGGTTCCTAGTGTATATCCTCTTCTTTTGAAGATTATTGTTTATCTTCTTCTTCCTCTTCACAATCAATGTAAAATAATTTCTTCTCAGCACACTTATGACCTTTAGTGCATTTGCTATCATAACTGTAGCAAAGCCCTTCTGCTCTTTTTTCTTCCAAGTTTTGTGGTGTAAACCTTGTAGGTTGTGGAATTCTAGTAGTAGCAACACTTACATCTTTATATATGTGAGTGGTAGGCTTCCGTGTAGCCATAATTTTGCATTCAATTTTTCTTGCCAACCTGAATGCCTTTTCCAATGAATCAGGTTCCCAAACATGAACTTCATGTTGGATGTTATTCGTTAAAGTACCCATGAAGACATCAATCATGTGTTTCTATGAAATATCAGCTACCCTTATATTCAATTTTTGGAAGTCCTCAATGTGCTCCACCATTGAACCCTTTTGTTTGAGATTTATCAATTGGCTAAAGAAGGTGTTGATTTTTGTATCCTCATAATGTGCTATCATTTCCTCTGTAAAAATTGAACAAGTGACAATTTTTTTACGAGAGAAAAGCCATCGATACCATAAAAAATGTATTTTGTTTTAAATGTAAAGTTGCAATGCATACCTTTTGTGTGTTTTTCACATTATTGAGATCAAATATTGCTCCATCTGTAGTGTCCATGTTACAGGATCCTTGCCATCAAACTTCCTCATATCCATCTTTGGAATATGGTGGTTCTTCAATCCAACATTAGAGTTTATGAAATCATGATTAAAAGTTATTTTTTTCTCATCATGAGTTTCCTCTACTATCTTTTCGCCATAAGGAAACATTTCTTGTATCAACTTTTCCAAACCTTTGATGCCTACCTTTAGATCATTCTTCATGTTTTCCACGTTGTCTTTCATTTTTTCATCAATCTTAGCTTCCATGCAAAATTCCATGCCATCCATCTTAGCTTCCAAACCATTCATCTTAGCTTCCACACCTTTCTTCCAAACTTCCATTTCATTTTTTGTTGCTCTTTGTGATAGCGAAATTTGGTGCACTCTCTCTTGTAATTTTGATATCTCATGTTTCATTTTCTCTTCTTCATGAGTCATAGTAGAGCCTTTTGAAGGCTTAATGGGTGTTGAATTATTTTTAGGGGGCATTTTATAACCCAATACTGATATCTACTCTTCAATATGCCCCTGGAATAAATTCAAACTAATTTTTTCAAATGAGACTTATGTAATTTGAAAAAATACACACATTTGTCTTGCTTTTGAGGAGCTCGATATTGAAAATGAATTATCTTTGTGATTTCAGATCTTAAATATCTGAAATTGGGCCCTGTAGTAGCCCTTTGAATCTTCTTTCAAATTCCAGAGGTCTAACCTTATTTGGATTCTTCAAGGCAAAGTTATGCAAAATCTCACACAATGAAAAAATTATGGACTCGTTCAGTAGAGCGACCTTGTACAACGTGACACGTGTCATTGTTTCCTCCTTCAGATCTGAAATTGATACATAGGAAACTACAGTCCATGTAATTGCGGCCACTTTTTAAATAATTCCAATCCAATGCTCAAAGCGAGAGTTATGACGATTTTCCCACGGTCACCTATTTGAGATGAAATTCGGGAGCCTGACAAATCCCTAACTTCCACAGAAACTATCTCAGAAAATATTGTGAATAAAGCTCTGAAATTTCTCCACAACAATCCTCAGGATTGTGGATTTTCTTTGTAAAAATTTCATATTTTGAACCCTCGTAGAAAAAAATTTATAGCGAAAATTACACAATGACCTATCTAGGTTAAATTTAGGAGCCTGCAAAAATCCCTAACTTGCACAGATCATATCTATGAAAATATTGCGAACCAAGATTTGAAAATTTTCCACGACGTTCCTCATGATTTCAGCTTTGCTCTATAAAAATTTCCACTTCTAAACTTTTGTAGAAAAAATTTATAGCTAAAATGCCACGATGACCTTTCTGGAGTAGCGAAACCCTAGAATCCAAAGCTTTGAAACCAGCTCCAAAAATAGAAGAAAAGAGAGATCAACGCCTTAGAAATAGCCACTTCGAGGGGGAAACCTCCAATAAATTACATAAATTAACAATTCTTGGATGATGCAAATGACCAAAACCTCCTTCTATATATAGGATTCCATGGGCCCATAATATAATCCTATCCGACCTAACAATAATAATGTAAGGGCACAATAATAACAATATTGGGGTTATAGGGGTACAACAATAACAATAAGGGGGCTACACTAATAAAAATAAGGGACTGAACTAGTAATATAGGTACCTAACATTGTAGGCTTGAGGTAAAGCCCATTTTGTTAATAAATGACCAACTCAAATCCAATGTCTCAACTCTCCATTTGAGACCTGTGTAGGATTTCTATAACAAAACCCTTTTGAATTGGTTTTTCAAGCATAGGTGGGTGACAAATTTGATGGAATAGAAAGCCTTCAGCCATATCTTATTGGCAAAGACAAAGCCTATTTTGTTAACAAATGAGTTATTAAAAAAATGTGGGAAAAAAAATGAGACCAATTGAATGAACCATACCTCCAAGGATGGAATAGATATCCTTCAGTCGTAGCTTACTGGAAAAGGTAGAGCCTATCCTGTTAACAAATGACTTATTACTAAAAAGTGGAAAAAATGGGACCAACTGAATGAACCACACCGCCTGGAATATCTTAAGATAATTTCTCCTAATAACCATAAAAGGTACCGATGTGAAAATAATCATGTCCAACTGTATGTCGATAATAGGCCTAGTTCCTGGCAGACGCACCATTTCCTTAGATTGGCTAGATGGTCATCACAATACATCAATTAAGAAATGATAAAAAAATGAAACATTAACAAATGATAAAAAAAATGAAACCCAAATCAAAGCTCTGGTTTACTTACCATATATGACGGTAAGAATGTTGAGGATGAAGATGCCTGTAACCTTCCTGGACGGAAACTAAAATAATTTCCACAACACTTTGCGCTTCTCAATGGAAGACTTATCTTTCGTCTTGGAATCAAACCCTCCATACACACTTTTAGTAACCTTTTTATCCTCATCACAATTGTTAGTAAACCCCTTGCGCTTAAAAAATCATCCACAACGGCTTTACTGACATATTTCCTAGCCTGTACAGGCTTGTACGGATTCTAACCCTAGACATTGTGTGAGGACTTCTTCTGTATCCCATTGGGTGATTTATCCAGGGCAATTAGGAGAAGTCTGAATACTTGAATTTTATTATCATAGCACGAGGAAATGGGTGTTATCGTATAGCCTCCAGCATGGAAATTAAGCATTGCAGAGTACAATTTAACGCCAAACCACGTTGAATTTGATGGTGTCATTAGAGAAGTGGCAGTAATTGAAAAGAAACTCACACAAAAATTAACTGTATCGGATATGGCTGTTGAAAATACATTTTTTTGGAATTCTCTCAGATGGGATACTTCGCTGGATTACATTACATGGATTCGTATTTTTGGATCAGATTACATCACATGGATATTTGTTTGGAGGGGAGTGTTTTCTGACTTATGCTCCATTGGATCACATATCTACCCATATTTTATCACCCATTCGATCATATATACCCACACTCTTTAAACCTACCATTAATATAATATGGATAATCTTTCCAAATATTCTCTAAATAAATCTCAAAGTCTCGTATCCCATCGGATACAAAAATATTGAACCACAAGAGACTTCAAAACTGCACCAAATAGATTAAACCTTTACAAATAGGAGAATCTATCTTATGGAAATACAATATAAAATTATACAACATACTTCATAGTGAAAAACACGAATAATCCCACACAATACCACAAAGGAGCTTTGGAGAAGCAAAGTTTCCCTGTAAGCTACACTAAAACGAAAAATATTCAGAATCTTCAGTCATGTATAGCTCTTCATGCAGAGCTCTTAACATCAATCCAACGCCTAAAACTCCCTCCGATTTGAACCTTGGACATATGGATTCAAGAAGCAGTGGGGCAGAACTAAAGAAACAACAAGGTGTGCCAAGTAATGGGCATTTAGCGTTCAACGTTCATGGAAAATCGGGTTCTGCGGGCCATCAGGAAGTTCAGCAGGTTCGAGTCGGATTCAACCTGAGTCTAAGTGCGGAACAGTGATTTGAAGGGTGTATTTTTTGCAAGTGGGAATAGGGAGGCTGGGTGAAGGGTGAAATTTTTTTGAGGAGGGAATTCGAATTAAAATAAAAATTAAAAATTAAAAATTAAATGTAAATAATAATATTTTAAAAAAAAGTATATAAAGTATTAAATTAAATTCAATATAAATAAATAAGATATTAAGGTGTATATAAAATATTTAATATGTAAAACTTACAACTTTCCACACACACAATCTGACCTGACCTGAACGCATTTCCTTGGGCACCCTCACACGGCACGACCTGACCTTCTCGAACTAAGGCACAAGGGAGCAAAAGGAAAACGGGTCGCTCAAACGTGCACATGAAGGGAAACGAGCAGTCACAACTTAGAATTTTTGATACGACCTCCCTCACACGACCTGACCCGAATGTGTTTCCTTGGGTGCCCTCACACGACACAACCCGACCTACCTGAACAAAGGCACAAAGGAGCACCAAATGGAAAACGGGTCACACGAACGTGCACAAGGCACACGGGTAGTCACAAATTAGCATTTTTCATACGGCCACCCTCACATGACCCGAATCGACCCGAACATGTTTCCTTGGGTGCCCTCACATGACATAACCCGACCCGCCCGAACGAAGGCACAAGGGAGAATGGGTCGCATGAATGTGCACAAGGAACATGGGGCGGTCACAACTTAGCATTTTTGATACAGCTGCCCTCACATGACCTAAACTAACCCAACCCGAATATGTTTCCTTGGGCGCCCTCACACGGCATGACTCGACCCGAATTGACCCAAATGCATTTCCTTGGGCGCCCTCACATGACCTGGCCCGACCTACCCAAACGAAGGCACAAGGGAGAAAATGGAAAATGGGTCACACGAACATGTACAAGACACACAAACTTAGCATTTTTTATACAACCTCCCTCACACGACTCGACCCGAACGTGTTTCTTTAGGCGCCCTCACACGATACGACCCGACCTGACCCGACCCGAACATGTTTCCTTGGGTGCCCTCACAAGACCCAACCCGACCCGCCCTGTATGCATTTCCTTGGGTGCCCTCACACGACCCGACCCGACTCGAACACGTTTCCTTGGGCACCCACACATGACCTTGTTGTCACTCCGAAATTTCCAAAGGTTATTCTAACCGTTGAAAAGAAATATCAGGGGTAACTTTTGGAGCTTAGGATCTAGCCTTCCTAAACTAAGAGAGGGCTCTCTCTATATGATTTAACTTTGTTTATTTAATATATTTTAGGCTAGTTATGTATGCTTAATTTGGTTTGATTTTGATTGGTTGGTGGAAATAATGATTTAGATGAATAGGTGCTTTTCCATTTTCCATTTGGCTATGGAGTCAATATACTTTGAAAATAGAGCAAAATAAAATTATAAAGAAAGTGTTACAGGGAAAGATAGGTGAGAAATATCAAATCTCAAGGCTGAATGGTGAAGTGATTTTTCAATCGGGATGAAGGAGTAATTAATAATTCGTTAAACCAGATAGTGAAGAAGGATTAAGAAGTCAATTAGGATCAGAGAG
>JAXQQM020063006.1:0-56794 GCA_034641835.2 Pinus albicaulis
ATCCTCTTGGCCAAAGTCTGCCTCTGGAGCAAATTGTCTCTCGGCGTTGTACCAGTTCCTTCTTTCGTCTTCTCCTGGGCGCTCTATATGCTGGTTGTTCCACTTGAATTCAGCGTTCTTGCAATGTTCAGGAACTATTCTCTCCGGGTCGTATGTTCGGTGCTCTAGCGCTCCAAGGTGATAGCTTTTCATCTCTTCTCCCTCCGCTGCTACCTCTTTGAAGTCTTTAACTGTGCACGCGCCGATGGTGAGGGGTAGCGTGGGCCACGGCTTCTTTTTACCTTTAGACAGGACACTAGAGAAGCCCTGGGACATTTGAAAGCATACCTCCTGAAGGAGCATTTTGTCTGTAACAAAGCGAGGCATAGCATGTGGTGCCCTGAAAGATCCAAAGACTCGGATGAAAGTATATCTGGCGAAAGGGAACCAATGTGCCACTTGGCCTAGAGTCTCTCTGGCACGCCAAGACATGCAAGGGGCATCTTGGCCAAATAGTCTTCTATATAGAGCGGGGATGAATACTTGGGAGATTTGCTCTATATCTTGTTTATACCTGGACTCCCAAAACACCTTGATTTGCAGATGAATTGCACGGGTCTGCGCGGAATCCCAGTTGTGTGCCCATCCCTCAAAGTGTAACCTCGCGCAGACAGCATCCAGTAGGTAAGAGGCCATGTAGAATTCGGCAGGCATTCCATCATCTGGGGCCAATGCCGAGGACAAGTTTGTCTGCATTGAAGTCATCAATATGCTGGCCCAGTTGAAACGGGTGCCATGCGTCGTTACATATTCCATGATCGTAGCCCAAGTGCCGTTGAAGGTGGAGCAATCAGGGCGCTCGTACAGTCTGCAAAGCATGGCGGCTACTAATTTATAAACCTTTCTCAGGCTAGCCACCGGATATTCTTGGTCTTTCTTGACTTTAAATTTCTCGAGCTCCTCCCACCATTGTCTAGTAGTGTCAACTACAGGGACTGCGTGAGCAAGAGCCCATTCTTGTGTGAAGTACTCTTCTGGGCGAGGCAACGAGTAATAGAGGTGGGCATCCGAGCCTACGAGCGTTGCGAAAGACTTGCCTTCGCTGTCTCGGATCACGAACTTCTTGGGGTCCGTTCTCTGTATGATCCAGTCTATAACCTCTGGGCATGGAAATATGACCAAATGCGCCCCTGCGAGATGCAATTTGGACCTTTTGACTCTTAAGTATATTTCCCGGTCTGGGAGATCTTCTGGGAATTCCTCGTCCGGTATGGCGAACTCATGATACACTTGGTACCATCGCATGATGTCCTTTTTTGCAAATGTACATAGTGTGTCCCCGTATATCGGGGGTGGGGATAGCATGTCCAGCTCCTCAACTTCTTCCACCACTTGCTTGTCCTTCTTCCGGGACACTAGAGGTGCCATGTTGCTAGAATCCGAGAGAACAGGTATACACTCCACGTCTCCTTCAAGTTCACCTGTCAAATTCATAAAGGAATCCCAAGATAAGAACGACATGATGATATAAATCCAATTACAGTTTTTCAATGAATTTTAGCTGAGACACATGCAAAACTGGGTCACTGGTTTACTGGGTCGCAGGGTCGCAGATTGCAAGAATAAACCCAGATGCGACCTTGCGACTTGGTCGCAGGGTCGCGGGGTCGCAAATTTCTAAAACAGAGGAAAATGCGACCTTGCTACCTCGCGACCAGGTCGCGGGGTCGCAACTCTCGGAAAAATTGGGGAATGCGACCTTGTGACCTTGCGACTAGGTCGCTGGGTCGCAAATTCCAAAAAACCGAAGAGAATGCGACCTTGCGACCTCGCGACTAGGTCGTTGGGTCGCAGGTCGCGCTAGGGCTTGCCGAGGGGTTTTGCGCGCGCGCGGCGTAAAGTTTTCTCCCTCTAACTTGAAAATTATAAGGCTAAAAGGGTCCAGGCAGAGTTGAGGGATGGATTTGGGAGCAGGGGACAAGGCCATGAGAAGCTGAACAAGAAATGTGGTGAGCTTGGGCAGTTGTGGTGAAGGCAAGATTAAAAAAAACACCCAAAACTAGAAAAGAACATAATAGCTCATGCAGAGGGCAATTTAAAGGTCTAAGAAGACATGGGTTTGGAAATAAGTGTCTACAAAGGAAAAAGGAGGGAAACGACAACTTACCTGGGAAAATCGCGCCAGTCGACCTGTCAGAGCCTTTTCTTTCTATTCGCCGATTGTGAAAAATGCGACCTAGCGACCTCCTTTATATAAAAGGTCGCACGTGCGGGCATTTAATGCAGGGTCGCTAGGTCGCAATTTGCGTGGTTTAGAGGATCCGCGACCCTGCGACCTTGCGACCTGGCGACCTGGCGACCTGGGGGTCGCGGGGTCGCAGTTTTCATTAAAATTTGAGTTTTGCGACTTCGCGACCTTGCGACCTGGCGACCTGGGGGTTGCGGGGTCGCAGTTTTCATTAAAAGTTTAGCTTTGCGACTTAGCGACCTTGCGACCCTTAGGTCGCGGGGTCGCAAGGTTGCAGAGTCGCAATTTTCTAAAAAAAAAGTTTTGCGACTTAGCGACTTGGCCTTATGGATTCTTCACTTGGTTTCTCTCTAGTTTCAAGGGGCTCCAAAAATTTGAAATGGGGTTTTTTTTTTTTTTTTTTGGAGGGTGTTGTAGGGGCTACAACAAATGGCGATTCACTGGACGAACCCAGAGTCTGTGCCGATGGTTAGTCTTGGTGGGGGGAGGGAGGGGTCTCTGCTGACTGTTTTATTTTACCTTGCGGTTGACATTGCCTAGCCTTTTGGCACCTTGCTGGGTTGCTCAACCTGCTGGCCTGTTCGGGTGCTGTTTAACCAAAATTCATCCTTTCAGGTCTCCAGACTGGAAGGGTTGGAGAACTCCAGGCGGCTACAGGGTCCGGTATGATTATTTTGTCCTCATCGTGGATCTCCGCTGCCAGCGAACCTCTCGGTCCCGGCGGAGTCACTGCCTAGGAATCGTGAACGTTGCTCCGCTGCCAGCGAGCCTGGTCAGTACCCCGGCGGAGTCGTTACATCGCCTCTCTGCGCAGGAATCCTTTCTCAATCCTTTACCCTTTATTAGTGTGCTATTGCACTTATTTTGAATGTGCCTGAGGCACTTATTTAGATGTGCTCGTGGCACTTATTTGAGATGGCAATTTAGCCTGGGCGGATGAGGGATCCCGACTTATTTTTCTTGCAGAGAGGTTGTTCCTGGTCTGGTATGAAGACTTTGGTTCTTCCCAGATTCCCTGTCGTAGCATAGAGTACTTCTTTTCCCTTCTGATCTGGTTACCACTACATCGTATTTTCTTTGCAGACACCCTCTTAGACTAGCGAGGTAGGCTTCCCGCTTAATGACTTGAGCTAGGTCATATGCTACCCTCAGGTGCAGAGAACAAGCAAGCTTTTGCCGCCTTCGAGTTTATCAAAAAAGGCCTTCTATCAGCATAGAACCTGTTGCAGTGTGCCAATTGTGTGGCTCTAACAGATCCTTCCTTAAAATTTTATTTTATTTTATTTATTTATTTATTTATTTATTTTTTTCTTTAAACAAAGGAAAGAAAAGAAACTATGGTACAAGGATAAGATAGCCCTCTAAGGGCTGCTAAGTGAAATAGTGTTTGAGGTCATGCCCGTTTACCGAGAGGACCTCGACTCATCCCTCAATGGTTTGCAATCTAAATGTGTGGGATCCTAACTTCTCCTTAATTTGGAACGGGCCTATCCATAGTTCTTGGAACTTGGAATGCTTCCCCTTTTCCTCATGAGCTTTGTCCCACTTTAGGACCAGGTCTCCTACCTCAAAATGTTTATTCCCTGCGGATTTTCTATCAAACCATCTCTTGATTCGGCTCTAGTGGATGGCGAAATTTTCCCGGGTTTTTTTCCTTTCTTCCTCCAACTTCAACAAGGTGTCGATTCGAGTCTGCAAGGTAGGGCATGAGGTACCATGACATTCTTGGGACAGTTGAGGGGTAGGGAGAGATATATGGGGAGGAAGAAAAAATTATTTTCCATACACGAGAAAATATGGAGAGGTGCCTAAGGAGGACTTGGGAGTGATACAGTTAGCCCAAAGTGCATTGTGAAGGGCATTGTTCCAATTGCGCTGGTGGGACAGCAGGGTCTTCTTAATGATACGAATAAGATTCTTATTAGTTGACTCAGCTAATCCATTTCCCTGGGGATAATAATTTGCAGAATGTTTCAGAACAATACCATTTTCCAGCGCAAAATCATATAATTTAAAAGATGAGAAGTAAGTCGCATTATCGAAAACCAAGGAAGTTGGAATGCCAAACCTGGTGATGATGGAATGCGTGAGGAATTATATTACCTCCTGATCATTGATTCGGCGTAAAGGTGTTGCTTCGACCCACCTGGTGAAATAATCAGTAGCTGTAAGGATATACCGGTGTTGTTTGGAAGAGTGAGGTGTGATTTCGCCAATTACATCCAAACCCCACTGTTGGAAAGGCTCCTCCACTGCTATTGAGAGTAAGGGGGCGGCTGGCCGTGCTTCTCGGTTTGCGAACTTCTGGCACTGGATGCATTTCCGAACATATGCATGCGCATCTCTAAAAAGAGTAGGCCAATAGTATCCTACGCGCATTATCTTATGGGCGGTAGTATCTCCAGCAAAATGACCTCCAGCTGGTCCATCATGCAGCTCGGTCAAGATCTTCTGTGCTTCGTCATTTTCCAAGCAGCGTAACAGGACCCCATCGTGATGTTTCTTGAACAACTTACCTCGGATCAGTTGGTGAGATGCGGCTTTGAGTCTTATTGCGCGTTTCTGCCGGGCAGTAAGAGCAGGGTCCATGGTGCCTTTGGCCAAATATCTTGAAATGTCGGAATACCAAGAAGGGCTACTTTGTTGAGGCACATGGTCGCTCTGATACATTTCAATTTCTTGTTCCCAACATTCTTCTTAAATTCCATGGGAACTTGCAGCTTCCGCGGCCATTTGGCATAAGCCCTGTCCTTTAATGGTGTGTGCCGGTTTAATTTCTAAATCGTATTCTTGCAAGCACGACACCCAGTTGCCTCGCCTTTCGCCCAGCTCCTGCTGCATGAAAAGTGAGCGGACCGCTGGGTGTGGAACAAAAACCGTGACATGATTTTTCAAGATGTAGGGCCTAAAATGTTTGACCGCTTTGTAGACTGCATAGGCTTGCTTTTTGATTTCTGGGTAGTTCAACTCAGCTCCTTGTAAACCGGTGCTCATTAAAGAAATGGGCCGTTCATCATTGTTGCCATCTTTCTGCGTAAGGACAGCCGCAAGTGAGGAATCTGAAGCAAAAGTGTACAGGATAAAGCCTTTACCAAAGTCTGGACTTTGGAGGGAAGGAGTTTCAGCTATAGCCTGTTTGATTTTTTCGAAGGCCTCCCTTTTCGGTGGATTCCATTGGAACATAGCATTCTTTTTTATCATTCCCTGTAGTGGCCTGACTATCTGGGCGAAATCCGAGATGAATTTACGGACAAAATTGATTTTCCTCAGGAAATATTGCATCGCTTTCTTGTTGCTCGGGGGAGGAATCTGAGCAATGGCTTTTGCCTGTTATGGATCAACTACAATGCCTTGCTTAGTTATAATGTGGCCTAGCAAGTTTCCCTCTGCCATAGCAAAAACACTCTTTTTAGGGTTGAGCGATATCCCGTACCTTCTGCACCTCTCGAAGATTTGCTTGAGGTGGCGTAACTGATCGCCCCTGCGTTTTGAAAACACAGTGACGTCATCCAAATAGACCACCACGCTCTGCCCTATCAAACCACGGAATGCTATATCCATGGCTCGTTGGAAAGTTGCCCCCGCATTGATCAACCCAAAGGGCATGTGCCTGAAAGCAAAGATTCCCCATTTTGTCCAGAAGGTGGTTTTCAATCTGTCTGGTTCAGCTACCAGCACCTGGTTATAACCAGAGAAGCCATCTAATAGGGAGAACATTTCAGATCCAGACACAGCTTGTAATATCTGTTCCATGGGTGGCACCGGGTAGTTGTCTTTGTTTGAGGCCCGATTCAGATTATGGAAATCTACGCACAAGCGGATCTCGCCAGACTTCTTTCGTACGGGTACCAAATTTGACACCCACGTGGAGTGACGAACTTTGAAAATAATGCATGCATCCAAGAGCTTCTTAAGTTCTTTTAGAATCATTGGCTCCAAAGCTGGATGCACTTTTCTGAGTTTCTGTTGGAAGGGCTTAACGCCTTCCTTCACGGGTATCACGTGCTGAATGATCCGAGTATCGTACGTACGTAAATCGTCATACGTCCAAGAAAATACGTCTCGATACTTCCAGAATAATTGGGTGAA
Source organism: Pinus albicaulis (assembly GCA_034641835.2). Classification (NCBI taxonomy): domain Eukaryota; kingdom Viridiplantae; phylum Streptophyta; class Pinopsida; order Pinales; family Pinaceae; genus Pinus; species Pinus albicaulis. The sequence continues at coordinate 6,317 of JAXQQM020063006.1, forward strand.
GGCCCGTGTCTCCTCAGCACTACAGTCTTTGCCGAGGTTAACGAACTTTGGGTTCTCATCTGACCCCAAGTTCACTTGCCGATGTGCCAATATGGAACTTTGCACTTTGGTGTTTGGGGGGCCGTGGAATCGGCTTTGCAGATCAAAGAGCTTTTCTAATGACACCACCCCCTTGGGCATGGGGTTCTCTTTGCGTTCATCATGCTCTTTCTGCAAAGCATGATCATGCTCCGCCTCGTCTATTGCCGCGTCCTTGAATACTTCAGCATTGAGCATAAAGTCCAAGATCTGTTGATCATCATAAAAAACGCGTAGATTAGTAATGTTATCTGGCACAGAGGGTCTATATATAACTTCAATAGAAAAACCGTCCCTCAAAGGGGTAAATCTAGCAGCCGCATTAGCCAGAGTATCAGCTGCTGCATTGTGCATTCTAAGAATAGATTTAATTCCAAATGCATCAAAATCAGAAATCAATCGCCATACCTCTTGTTGATACGTCTTTAAATGTGGAGACAAACAGTGAATAGTGTTGCGTACCTGCTGAGTGATAATCTCGGAGTCTCCAATTAATTGTAGGAATTTTACCTTTAAATCCAGCGCCTTCTTAAGTCCGAGGATTAAAGCCTTGTATTCAGCAGTGTTGTTGGTGCATTGGAACTCTAGCCGACATGAGATTAAGAATTTGTTCTTCTAAGGGTCAAGCAAGATGCAGCCCGCACCAGCTCCGTCATGGGTCTTGGAACCGTCATAGTACAAGGTCCACATGTCATTTTCCGGTTCCTTCGGGGTAGTAGGCTGCGAAGGGATTTCGGCTTGGTGTGGGACAGGGGTGGCTTGCTCCTTCGCGACAAGTGCTAGTTCAGATTGGACCTCGGGGCCTACTGAAGACTGAGGGGGTTGGTAACATCTGAATATGGCTTCCAGAAAACACATGCCAAGCTCCTCCTGGGCAAAGATGATGGGTTCATTAACGACATCCAAATCAGTCACAGTGTGTTTCATATATGGTTCACTTTCGACCTTGATTTGGTTATTCCGCCCCTTGTAAGGAAGCCACAAGTGGGACCAGTCGGTGGCGAAATAGCCTTACAACTTGCTGGACCAGTCTCTGCTAAGCAATAGACCGTATGCTTCAAGGATGTCAACAACCACAATATCAATGCATTGATGGACCCTAGAATCTGACGACAGGCGGATGATGACATTATTCAACTCTCCTACGGCTGGCACTTGCGATCTGTCAAGTTGTATGATCTTTGCGTCGGTTTTCTCCAGGCGAATGTTCAGCTTCTTACAGATAGATAGAGACATGACGTTTGTAGAGGCATTGGAGTCGACTAGACAGTTGTGAACGTTGAAGTTAAAAATCTCGAAGGACAAAAGGAAAGGAGGGGTGGATCCTCTTGAGTTCGTATTGATGGCGTTTACTATAGATTGGACATCTGGACCGGCTTGCGCAGACATGTTGCTCACAGTCTTCGTAGCTGAAGTATTGGCGAAAGCTTTTAGAATGAGTTCTCTTTGGTTCGTAATGCGGGCAAGCTCGTAGAGAGAGATATTTGCTCTTGTTTTTTTCATATCCTCAACAATGTTATAGCTAGAATCTGGTTGAGGGCTAGGCTTGGTAGTGGTTTTTGGCGATTCTGCCGGGAGCTTGCCCTTTTGACTTGCTCGGGTAATGTTATTTGCGGGCTTCTCCGGAGCAGATTGTTTTCCGTTCCCTGGGGGCAGAATTTTCCTTAGGAAAGCCCTTTTCTTGTCTTCATAAGATTGCTCGGGAACAGGTCCTTTGCTCCTTAGACTATAATTCCGTACGGGCTGGTCTTTGGGATTGTCTGCCATGTTGATATCAATGGAGGTAAGGCTGTCCCCCCCTCAGATTATGTCAAAAGCTAGGACAGAGGACCGTGGTTCTTCGTTCGGGGGCGGATCTTCATCGTGATCGGAAACATCATCCTCCGTCACATCCCCCAGGGTTTGGTCATCTAAAAGCTGATTAACTACTGCTGTCATGCTACCAATCCATTGAGGGCACGTTTTTTCAGAGTGGGCAGCTTGGTGGAAAGAACATAAGTTATCTTTCCCTATTTCTTCCACATTGAGAGCAGTATTCGGGTTAGACGGAGGTCTGTTGGTGTTGGGATTGCTCTTTCTGAAAAAGGGTTTTGGTGGTTTAGTGCTAGTCGTGGGTTCTATGCCCTTTCTCCTTAGGTCAGAGACTTCATTCGTTAAGAGCTTGAGGGTTTTTTCCATGCTTTCGAAATCAAACACATCTTTATCCCTATCCGTGGTCTTAGGAGTGGAGGACTAACCATTTTTAGTGATTGGCTTGTGATCATCTCTCCCTTCGTGATCGATGGCTCCTATCGAAAGCATGTCTTTCTCCACAGCGAGAGCAGCCGCATAATTAGCCGTAAGGGTAGCACGGGCTTCACGTTTGACGAAAACGACGATGTCCCTAGGGAGAGCCTTGGTATAGTAGTCAATGGTGATTGAGTCATCCAACGCCAGGTTTGGGGGAAATTTCTGCAGTATGGTAGCGAAGCGCTGGTTGAAGTCCTTAACCTTCTCTTTTTTATGACACTTGATGGTGCTCAATTCCGTGAGGAGCATGGAAGGAGTTTTATCTTCTGAAAACTTCTGCAGGAACACGCGACGGAATTGGTCCCATGAAGTAATAGAGGCACTGGGGAGGGAGCGGTACCATGTGGCCGCTTTGTTTTCAAGAGTGTGGGGAAACAGTCGACATGCGACGTCGTCGGACTGAACTCTCATGATTTGCAGAGACAAATAGAAGCTGCTTATATGATCTTCAGCTAAGGTGCCTTTCTCAGTATCAAACTTGGGGAGGTGTTTCTCCGGATGCCTAGGCAGATCGTGGAGTGGGCCCAAAAGATTTAATGGGGACTGAGCCATCCAGTCTAGCTGTTGCACTCTCCTAGCCTGCTGGTGGTGCCTAAACTCAGGCTCAGATTCACCTCCCGAACCTGAAACCGATGCTTTTGACTCATGGCGAGAGTGTTCGTCTTGATGTCTCTCACGGTAAGGAAAGTCTCTAAGATATCCCAAGTTGTGGGCAGGAGGCCTATTTGGGTTTGGGTGACGGTTGTTGGCATGGTTTCTTTGGCCTCGGCCTCTATCTCCTCTACCTCCAGCGCCACGGCCTCTATTTCCTTCACCTTCATTTCTGCGAGCTCTATATCTTTCGCCTTCATTTCTGCAAGCTCTATTTCCCCCGCCTTCATTTCCTCGGCCTCTGTCTTCTCCACCCTCCCCAGGTGGGGGGTGTGCCTGGTTGTTGTTTTGCCGGGTCTGGTTAGGCTGGGAGTCTGGGAAAGGTTCGGTGTCGCCAAATTCCTCGCCCTCTTGGAGAATCGAGTCGTTTTCCTCAACAGCAGTGCCGAGGTCTTCCAGCATGAGATTCACGAGCTGGGGTATGGTACTCACCAGGGCACCATTACGAGTGATGTTCTCAGCAGGGGTCCTAGTGTGGGCTAGGAATTCCATGATTGGGGTAAATCATAAATCTCTGATAAGATTGCAGGCAGCTGGGCGCAAGGCTCTCAACTGCGCTATGGTGATTTCGTAATATCGAGTCTCCCCCCCTGGGATATCTTCCAGAGGAGGAGGGATAGGTTCATCATTTATGACCTCCCCGTGGGGAGTTTGTGATGGAAAGTTGGTTGTATTTTGGGAGGCTGCCATCAGGCCCTCCTTCTAGCGCCAATTCTGTTGACGGGAAAATATGTCCAGCCAATAGTAGGGGATCTCCCCGGTAGAAAGTCCCAATTAGACCTTGAACCGTTTGGAGTAGGGATCCCGTCCGGGGTGTGGGTCCGGCTACTGCTTAAGACGCCTTCCCTTCGGTCTCAAAAGAACCTGATTGAACCTGCGGACACACACTTATTCACATGATACAGAATACATGATTGATGCATTAAACACGAATAAAACACTATGCGTAGCGAGGCAATAAATAAAGCATGTACGCCTAAGGAGGTGTCGTTAGCAACACATCTTTGGGGTACTGCTTGTAAGGTAATCTGACCACAAAAGAAATAGTTCTTTATGGCGAGATGTCCCTTTACTTTCTGAAAGATAAAACAAAATGCTAACAAAATACTTCATTAACATTCATTAATAGAGCAAATGGTAAACTGAACATCATCAACACAAACACAGATAGCCATGATGCATAAATGATGCTATAAAGAGGGCAGCTTCATTAATCAAAAGATGTTTTGAAACTGTATAAGAAAATACACATAGTGTTCGCACAACAAAACACATCATCCAACAAAGGGGTTTTAACAAGTATCTGTATTCATATGCACAAGAGTATAATATTTCAATACAATGCTATGTAGCTCTTGAGTCTCCAAAAGAAAAAGCCCTTTACACTTTCCCCGTAGGGAGTTTTATAGCACAAAACTTGCCCTTTGGGCTTCCCGACTTTTCGCCTACCTGCCTGTTGAGTTGCCTCGCGACCTGGAAGAGGTTGCGACCTGCGACCTGTCTGGTGTGTGCGACTTGCGACCTGGATAGGCAGTGCGACCTGCGACTTGCCCAGGCGGTGTGACCTGCGACCTGCCTCTAACCATTTCCAATGCCTTGTTGCTACCGGGCTACGAAGATGGACGCGCAATGGTGAGGTCAGGGGCGTCAATTTGCTACTCTTTGAGGAAACCTTGCCATGTCTAGTACTCTGCCACTATGGGGGAAACAAGAGGGACCTCCTCTTTCAACCGATGCATGCATTCCAAAGCATTTGGAACTAGAGTTTCCCTTTTTTGTGAGATCTGGTTGGAAAGAGAGGCAAGTTTGGTATAAATCCGAACTGGTGTGGCAAGAAACTGGTCCAGATGTTCTTGAGATGCTGCGGGCTCGGGGGTGGCAGCAGCTTGCTTGATGGGCTGCAGAAATGACTGGATTTCTTGATCCACTTGTTCCCATGCTTTCTCTTCGTCCAATGCCCCAAGCGAAGGAATGTGGTGAAGAGTGTGCATCGAGTCGATGCCGCTGATCAGGTGGTTGTATGAAGACATTACGTTGTCCAAGTCCTTGGATAGTTTGTCCTTAGACTGTATTGCCATACGGAGCTGGACCTTAGCATCCTATGTATGAATCCAATCCCTCTTGGGAAAATTCTCAGGTGCCCGAGGGTATCGCATTGTCCAATCCATCATTCTGTCTAAGGCCTGTGAGGCCTCCTTGAGCTGCTCGTGCTTGTTCTTAGTTTTTGCTCGTGCTCTTACCAATGGGGCGACTGTTTGTTTGATGGTGAACATTTCTCCATACACCTGCCTCATGGTTGCTTCTAACACATCACACTCTTTTAGAATGGCTAGTGGGACTTCATTGACCAGGGGAGTCTGGTTTCGGAGTTGTTGAACTTCTGCTTTCAACTCTGATTTCTCCTGTTCTGCCCTTTTCTCCCGCTGCTCGGCTGCTTGTAGTCTATTTTGTAGAGAGACTATTTCTCTACTCATTCTGGTTACATTTTCTTCCGTGGCTGCGGCGAAATCTGTGCCTGCCGATGCTATCATCACGGGATTAGTCCTGGTATCAAGGAATATGTCTTTTCCTGTTGCAACTGTGGATGTGGCGGAGGGACTTTGCGCCAGAGACCTTCTTTTCTCTTGCCGGATTTTGAAAGAGAATTGATCGAATGTGAGTCTGGTGAGGTCAAATACCTCCTCTTCCTGCCCCTGGGGGGAACTAACATCAGAGAGCTTGGTACTGCCCGAAGGTATCTCGAGGGGAGTTACCTCGATGTCTTCTATCATTTCATCCTCTTTTTCTTCTCTATTCTTTTCTTCCTCTTCTTTTCGTCGGCGTTCAGTTTCTGCTGCTGCTTCTATTTCGGCCTTCCTCTTCTGCTCGACTGCAGCAGCTTGTTCTGCCTTCTTTTGGCGTTCAGCTTCTACTCTGTCTAGCTCTGCCTTGAGTGCCCTTTCTGCTGCGGCCTGTGCTTCCTTCTCCTCCTTTTCTTTCCTGGCCTCCTCGGCCTGCTTCTTCTTCTGCGTTGCCTTCGAATTCTTCTTGCGTTCTTCCTCGTCCTCCTTTATTTTCTTTTCTCTTTCTTGCTGGGATTTTTCCTCTGCTTCTTTCTGTTGGATAGATGTAATAAGCCCTGTGTTGGTCCAAGACTTTTTGGGTAGAGAGGAAGAGGCACCTCCCAACCGACGGCTCCTGTCTTCCAGGCTCTGATCATCCGGATCCTCTTGGCCAAAGTCTGCCTCCGGAGCAAATTGTCTCTCGGCGTTGTACCAGTTCCTTCTTTCGTCTTCTCCTGGGCGCTCTATATGCTGGTAGTTCCACTTGAATTTAGCTTTCTTGCAGTGTTCAGGAACTATTCTCTCCGGGTCGTATGTTCGGTGCTCTAGCGCTCCAAGGTGATAGCTTTTCATCTCTTCTCCCTCCGCTGCTACCTCTTTGAAGTCTTTAACTGTGCACGCACCGATGGTGAGGGGTAGCGTGGGCCACGGCTTATTTTTACCTTTAGACAGGACACTGGAGAAGCCTTGGGACATTTGAAAGCATACCTCCTGAATGAGAATTTTGTCTGTAACAAAGCGAGGCATAGCATGTGGTGCCTTGAAAGATCCAAAGACTCGGATGAAAGTATATCCGGCGAAAGGGAACCAATGTGCCACTTGGCCTAGAGTCTCTCTGGCCTGCCAAGACATGCAAGGGGCGTCTTGGCCAAATAGTCCTCTATATAGAGCGGGGATAAATACTTGGGAGATTTTCTCTATATCCTGTTTATACCTGGACTCCCAAAAAACCTTGATTTGCAGATGAATAGAATGGGTCTGCGCGGAATCCCAGTGGTGTGCCCATCCCTCAAAGTGTAACCTCGCGCAGACAACATCCAGTAGGTAAGAGGCCATGTAGAATTCGGCAGGCATTCCATCATCTGGGGCCAATGCCGAGGACAAGTTTGTCTGCATTGAAGTCATCAATATGCCAGCCCAGTTGAAACGGGTGCCATGCGCCGTTACATATTCCATGATAGTAGCCCAAGTGCCGCTGAAGGTGGAGCAATCAGGGCGCCCGTACAGTCTGCAAAGCATGGCGGCTACTAATTTATAAACCTTTCTCAGGCTAGCCACCGGATATTCTTGGTCTTTCTTGGCTTTAAATTTCTCAGGCTCCTCCCACCATTGTCTAATAGTGTCAACTACAGAGACTGTGTGAGAAAGAGCCCATTCTTCTGGGCGAGGCAATGAGTAATAGAGGTGGGCGTCCAAGCCTACGAGCGTTGCGAAAGCCTTGCCTTCGCTGTCTCGGATCACAAACTTCTTGGGATCCGTTCTCTGTATGATCCAGTCCATAACCTCTGGGCATGGAAATATGGCCGGATGTACCCCTGCGAGATGCAGTTTGGACCTTTTGACTTTTAAGTATATTTCCCGATTTGGGAGATCTTTTGGGAATTCCTCTTCCAGTATGGCGAATTCATGATACACTTGGTACCATCGCATGTTGTCCCCTTTTGCAAATGTACATAGTGTATCCCTGTATATCGGGGGTGGGGATACCATGTCCAGCTCCACAACTTCTTCTGCCACTTGCTTGTCCTTCTTCCAGGACACTTGGGTTGCCATGTCGCTAGAATCCAAGAGAACAGGTGTACACTCCACGTCTCCTTCAAGTTCACCTGTCAAATTCATGAAAGAATCCCAAGATAACAACGACATGATGATATAAAGCCAATTACAGTTTATCAATGAATTTTAGCTGAAACACATGCAAAATTGGGTCACTGGTTTACTGGGTCACACGGTCGCAGATTGCAAGAAGAGACCCAGATGCGAGCTTGAGACCTTGTGACTTGGTCGCAGGGTCGCGGGGTCGCAAATTTCGAAAACATAGGAAAAATGCGACCTTGCGACCTCGTGACCAGGTCGTTGGGTCGCTGGGTCGCAACTATCGGAAAATTTGGGAAATGCGACCTTGCGACCTTGCGACTAGGTCGCTGGGTTGATGGGTTGCAAATTCCAAAAACCGAAGAGAATGCGACCTTGTGACCTCGCGACTAGGTCGCTGGGTCGCAGGTCGCGCTAGGGCTTGCCGGGGGGTTTTGGGCGCGCGCGGCGTGAAGGTTTTCTCCCTCTAACTGGAAAATTATAAGGCTAAAATGGTCTAGGCAGAGTTGAGGGATGGCTTTGGGAGCAGGGGACAAGGCCATGAGAAGTTGAACAAGAAATGTGGTGAGCTTGGGCAGTTGTGATGAAAGCAGGATTACAAACAACCCTAAACCGGAAAAGAACGTAATAGCTCATGCAGATGGCAATTTAAAGGTCTAAGAAGACATGGGTTTGGCAAGAAATGCCCACAAAGGAAAAAGCAGGAGGGAAACAGAAACTTACCCGGGAAAATCGCGCCAGTCGACCTGTCAGAGCCGTTTCTTTCTATTCGCCGATTGTGAAAAATGCGACCTAGCGACCTCCTTTATATAAAAGGTCGCACGTGCAGGAATTTAATGCGGGGTCTCTAGGTCGCAATTTGCGTGGTTTAGAGGATCCGCGACCCTGCGACCTGGGGGTCGCGGGGTCGCAGTTTTCATTAAAAGTTGAGTTTTGCGACTTCGCGACCTTGCGACCTGGCGACCTGGGAGTCGCGGGGTCGCAGTTTTCATTAAAAGTTTAGCTTTGCAACTTAGCGACCTTGCGACCTTGCAACCCTTAGGTCGCGGGGTCGCAAGGTCGCAAAGTCGCAATTTTCTAAAAAAAAATGAGTTTTGCGACTTGGCGACTTGGCCTTGTGGATTCTTCACTTGGTTTTTCTCTAGTTTCAAGGGGCTCCAAAAATTTGAAGTGGGGGGTTTTTTTTGGAGGGTGTTGTAGGGGCTACAACAAATGGCGATTCACTGGACGAACCCAGAGTCTGTGCCGATGGTTAGTCTTGGTGGGGGGAGGGAGGGGTCTCTGCTGACTGTTTTCTTTTACCTTGCGGTTGACATTGCCTAGCCTTTTGGCACCTTCTTGGGTTGCTCAATCTCTTCTTTGTTCGATCTTCCATTTAACAAAATTCATTCCTTCGAGTCTCGGTGGAAGGGTTGGAGAGAACTCAGTGGCTACGGGAGTCGGTATGATTATTCTCTTCCTCATGTCGTGTTGCTCAGCTGCCGGTGAACCTCTCGATCGCGGAGTCCTTGCCTGAATCGTGAACGTTGCTCGCGCACGCCGAGCTGGTCGATTTTGGGGAGTCGTTACATCACCTCTCTGCGCAGGAAGCCTTTCTCAATCCTTTACCCTTTATTAGTGTGCTATTGCACTTATTTTGAATGTGCCTGAGGCACTTATTTAGATGTGCTCATGGCACTTATTTGAGATGGCAATTTAGCCTGGGCGGATGAGGGATCCCGACTTATTTTGCTTGCAGAGAGGTTGTTCCTGGTCTGGTATGAGGACTTTGGTTCTTCCCAGATACCCTGTCGTAGCATAGAGTACCTCTTTTCCCTTCTGATCTGGTTACCACTACATTGTATTTTCTTTGCAGACACCCTCTCAGACTGGCGTGGTAGGCTTCCCGCTTAATGACTTGAGCTAGGTCATATGCTACCTTCAGGTGTAGAGAAAAAGCAAGCTTTTGCCGCCTTCGAGTTTATCGGAAAAGGCCTTCCATCAGCATAGAACCTATTGCAGTGTGCCAATTGCGTGGCTCTAACAGATCATTCCTTAAAATTTTATTTTATTTTATTATTATTATTATTTTTTTTTTTAAACAAAGGCGAGAAAAGAAACTATGGTAGAAGTATAAGATAGCCCTCTAAGGGCTTCTAAGTGAAATAGTGTTTGAGGTCATGCCCGTTTACCGGGAGGACCTCGACTCGTCCCTCAAGGGTTTGCAATCTAAATGTGTGGGATCCTAACTTCTTTTTAATTTGGAAAGGGCCTGTCCATAGTGCTTGGAACTTGGAATGCTTCCCCTTTTCCTCATGAGCTTTGTCCCACTTTAGGACCAGGTCTCCTACCTCAAAAATTTTATTCCCTGCGGATTTTCTATCAAACCATCTCTTGATTCGGCTTTGGTGGATGGCGAACTTTTCTCGGGTTTTTTGCCTTTCTTCCTCCAACTTCAGCAAGGTGTCGATTCGAGTCTGCAAGGTAGGGCATGGGGTACCATGAAATTCTTGGGAAAGCTGAAGGGCAGGGAGAGATAGATGGGGAGGAAGAACAACTTCTTTTCCATACACGAGAAAATATGGAGAGGTGCCTAGGGAGGACTTGGGAGTGATACGGTCAGCCCAAAGTGCATTGTGGAGGGAATTGTGCTAGTTGCGCTGGTGGGACAGTAGGGTCTTCTTAATGATACGGATAAGATTCTTATTAGTTGACTCAGCTAATCCATTCCCCTGGGGATAGTAATTTGTAGAATTTTTTAGAACAATACCATTTTCTAGCGCAAAATCATATAATTTAAAAGATGAAAAGTAATTTGCATTATCGAAAACCAAGGAAGTTGGAACGCCAAACCTGGTGATGATGGAATGCGTGAGGAATTCTATTACCTCCTGATCATTGATTCGGCGTAAAGGTGTTGCTTCGACCCACCTGGTGAAATAATCAGTAGCTGTAAGGATATACCGGTGTTGTTTGGAAGAGTGAGGTGTGATTTCGCCAATTACATCCAAACCCCACTGTTGGAAAGGATCCTCCACTGCTACTAAGAGTAAGGGGGCGGCTGGCCGTGCTTCTCGGTTTGCGAACTTCTGGCACTGGATGCATTTCCGAACATATGCATGCGCATCTCTGAAAAGAGTAGGCCAATAGTATCCTGCGCACATTATTTTATGGGCGGTAGTATCTCCGGCAAAATGACCTCCAGCTGGTCCGTCATGCAGTTCGGTCAAGATTTTCTGTGCGTCGTCATGTTCCAAGCAGCATAATAGGACCCCATCGTGATGTTTCTTGAACAACTTACCTCGGATCAGTTGGTGAGATGCGGCTTTGAGTCTTATTGCGCGTTTCTGCCAGGCAGTAAGAGCAGGGTCCATGGTGCCTTGGGCCAAATATCTTGAAATGTCGGAATACCAAGAAGAGCTACTTTGCTAAGGCACATGGTTGCTCTGATACATTTCAATTTCTTGTTCCCAACATTCTTCTTCAATTCCATGGGAACTTGTAGCTTCCGCGGCCATTTGGCATAAGCCCTGTCCTTTAACGGTGTGTGCCGGTTTAAATTCTAAATCGTATTCTTGCAAGCATGCCACCCAGTTGCCTCGCCTTTCACCCATCTCCTGCTACACAAAAAGTGAGCGGACAGCTGGGTGTGGAACAAAAACCGTGACATTATTTTTCAAGATGTAGGGCCTAAAATGCTTGACCTCTTTATAGACCGCATAGGCTTACTTTTCGATTTCTGGGTAGTTCAACTCAGCTCCTTGTAAACCGGTGCTCATGAAAGAAATGGGTCGTTCATCGTTGTTGCCATCTTTCTGCGTAAGGACAGCCGCAAATGAGGAATCTGAAGAAAAAGTATATAGGATAAAGCCTTTGCCAAAATCTGGACTTTGGAGGGAAGGAGCTTCAACTATAGCCTGTTTGATTTTGTCGAAGGACTCCCTTTCCGGCAGGTTCCATTGGAACATCGCATTCTTTTTTATCATTCCCTGCAGTGGCCTAACTATCTGGGCGAAATCCGAGATGAATTTACTGACAAAATTGATTTTCCCCAGTAAAGATTGCATTGCTTTCTTGCTGCTCAGGGGAGGAATCTGAGCAATGGCTTTCGCCCATTCTAGATCAACTACAATGCCTTGCTTGGTTATAATGTGGCCTAGAAAGTTCCCTTCTGCCATAGCGAAAACACTCTTTTTAGGGTTGAGCGAAATCCCGTACCTTCTACACCTCTCGAAGATTTGCTTGAGGTGGCGTAAATGATCGCCCCTGCATTTTGAAAACACAGTGACGTCATCTAAATAGACCACCACGCTCTGTCCTATCAAACCACGGAAAGCTATATCCATGGCTCGTTGGAAATTTTCCCCCGCATTGATCAATCCAAAGGGCATGCGCTTGAAAGCAAAGGTTCCCCATTTGGTCCGGAAAGTGGTTTTCAATCTGTCCGGTTCAGCTACTAGCACCTGGTTATAACCAGAGAAGCCATCCAATAGGGAGAACATTTCAGATCCAGACACAGCTTGCAATATCTGTTCCATGGGTGGCACTCGGTATTTGTCTTTGTTTAAGGCCCGATTCAGATTACGGAAATCTACGCACAAGTGGATCTCGCCAGACTTCTTTCGTACCGGTACCAAATTTGACACCCACGTGGAGTGACGAACTTTGAAAATAAGGCGTGCATCCAAGAGCTTCTTAAGTTCTTTCAGAATCATTGGCTCCAAAGCTGGATGCACTTTTCTAAGTTTCTGTTGGAAGGGCTTAACGCCTTCCTTCATGGGTATCACGTGCTAAATGATCCGAGTATCGTACATACGTAAATCGTCATACGTCCAAGCAAATATGTCTCGAAACTTCCGGAATAATTGGGTGAAGGCCCGTGTCTCCTTATCACTATAGTCTTTGCCGAGGTTAACGAACTTTGGGTTCTCATCTGACCCCAAGTTCACTTGCCGATGTGCCAATATGGAACTTTGCACTTTGGTGTTTGGGGGGCCGCGGAATCGGCTTTGCAGATCAAAGAGCTTTTCTAATGACACCACCCTCTTAGGCATGGGGTTCTCTTTGCGTTCATCATGCTCTTTCTGCAAAGCATGATCATGCTCCGCCTCGTCTATCACCGCGTCCTTGAATACTTCAGCATTGAGCATAAAGTCCAAGATCTGTTGATCATCGTCAAAAACGCGTAGATTAGTAATGTTATCTGGCACAGAGGGTCTATATATAACTTCAATAGAAAAACCGTCCCTCAAAGGGGTAAATCTAGCAGCAGCATTAGCCAGAGTATCAGCTGCTGCATTGTGCATTCTAAGAATAGATTTAATTCCAAATGCATCAAAAGCAGAAATCAATCGCCATACCTCTTGTTGATACGTCTTTAAATGTGGAGACAAATAGTGAATAGTGTTGCGTACCTACCGAGTGATAATCTCGGAGTCTCCAATGACTTGTAGGCATTTTACCTTTAAATCCAACGCCTTCTTAAGTCCGAGGATTAAAGCCTCGTATTCAACAGTGTTGTTGGAGCACTGGAAATCTAGCCGACATGAGATTAAGAATTTGTTCTTCCGAGGGTCAAGCAAGATGCAACCCACACCAGCTCCGTCATGGGTCTTGGAACCATCATAGTACAAGGTCCACATGTCATTTTCTGGTTCCTTTGGGGTAGTAGGCTGCGAAGGGATTTTGGCTTGGTGTGGGACAGGGGTGGCTTGCTCCTCCGCGACAAGTGCTAGTTCAGATTGGACCTCGGGGCCTACTGAAGACTGAGGGGGTTGGTAACATCCGAATATGGCCTCTAGAAAACACATGCCAAGCTCCTCCTGGGCAAAGCTGATGGGTTCATTAGCGGCATCCAAATCAGTCATGGTGTGTTTCATATATGGTTCACTTTCGACCTTGATTTGGTTGTTCCAGCCCTTGTAAGGGAGCCACAAGTGGGACCAGTCTGTGGCGAAATAGCCTTGCAACTTGTTGGACCAGTCTCTGCTAAGAAATAGACCGTATGCTTCAGGGATCTCAACAACCACAATATCAATGCATTGATGGACCCTAGAATCTGACGATAGGCAGATGATGACATTATTCAACTCTCCTACGGCTGGCACCTGCGATCTGTCGAGTTGTATGATCTTTGCGTCAGTTTTCTCTGGGCGAATGTTCAGCTTCTTACAGACAGATAGAGGCATGACATTTGTAGAGGCACCGGAGTTGACTAGATAGTTGTGAACGTTGAAGTTAAAAATCTCGAAGGACAAAAGGAAAGGAGGGGTGGATCCTCTTGAGTTCGTATTGATGGCGTTTACTATAGACTGGACATCTGGACCAGCTTGCGCAAACGTGTTGCTCACAGTTTTCGTAGCTGAAGTATTAGCAAAAACTTTTAGAATGAGTTCTCTTTGGTTCGTAATGCGGGCAAGCTCGTAGAGAGAGATATTTGCTCTTGTTTTTTTCATATCCTCAACAATGTTATAGCTAGAATCCGGTTAAGGGCTAGGCTAGGCTCGATGTGCGAGATGCAGTTTGGACCTTTTGACTTTTAAGTATATTTCCCGGTCTGGGAGATCTTCTGGGAATTCCTCTTCCGGTATGGCGAATTCATGATACACTTGGTACCATCGCATGCTGTCCCCTTTTGCAAATGTACATAGTGTATCCCTGTATATCGGGGGTGGGGATACCATGTCCAGCTCCACAACTTCCTCTGCCACTTGCTTGTCCTTCTTCCGGGACACTGGGGGTGCCATGTCGCTAGAATCCGAGAGAACAGGTATACACTCCGCGTCTCCTTCAAATTCACCTGTCAAATTCATGAAGGAATCCCAAGATAAGAACGACATGATGATATAAAGCCAATTACAGTTTATCAATGAATCTTAGCTGAGACATATGCAAAATTGGGTCACTGGTTTACTGGGTCGTAGGGTCGCAGATTGCAAGAAGAGACCCAGATGCGACCTTGCGACCTTGCGACTTGGTCGCGGGGTCGCGGGGTCGCAAATTTTGCAAACATAAGAAAATGCGACCTTGCGACCTCGCGACCAGGTCGCTGGGTCGCGGGGTCGCAACTCTTGGAAAAATTGGGAAATGCGACCTTGCGACCTTGCGACTAGGTCGCTGGGTCGCTGGGTCGCAAATTCCAAAAACCAAAGAGAATGCGACCTTGCGACCTCGCGACTAGGTCGCTGGGTCTCAGGTCGCGTTAGGGCTTGCCGGGGGGTTTTGGGCGCGCGCGGCGTGAAGGTTTTCTCCCTCTAACTGGAAAATTATAAGGCTAAAAGGGTCCAGACAGAGTTGAGGGATGGCTTTGGGAGCAGGGGACAAGGCCATGAGAAGCTGAACAAGAAATGTGGTGAGCTTGGGCAGTTGTGGTGAAAGAAGGATTACAAACAACCCTAAAACGGAAAAGAACGTAATAGCTCATGCAGATGGCAATTTAAAGGTCTAAGAAGACATGGGTTTGGCAAGAAATTCCCACAAAGGAAAAAGCAGGAGGGAAACGGAAACTTACCCGGGAAAATCGCGCCAGTCGACCTGTCAGAGCCGTTTCTTTCTATTCGCCGATTGTGAAAAATGCGACCTAGCGACCTCCTTTATATAAAAGGTCGCACGTGCGGGCATTTAATGCGGGGTCGCTAGGTCGCAATTTGCATGGTTTAGAGGATCCGCGACCCTGCGACCTTGCGACCTGGCGACTTGGGGGTCGCGGGGTCGCAGTTTTCATTAAAAGTTGAGTTTTGCGACTTTGCGACCTTGCGACCTTGCGACCCTTAGGTCGCGGGGTCGCAAGGTCGCAGGGTCGAAATTTTATAAAAAATGAGTTTTGCGACTTGGCGACTTGGCCTTATGAATTTTTTACTTGGTTTTTCTCTAGTCTCAAGGGGCTCCAAAAATTTGAAGTGGGGTTCTTTTTTTTTTGGAGGGTGTTGTAGGGGCTACAAGGATGACACGAGTTAAATCTTGAAAATATCAACATACATACTTGCGCAATTAACAACAGAGTTTTTATAACATATGCGAGACTAAACAATTAGCAAACTGTCGCATTGTAGGAGCAAAAATGTGAACCTACATGAGAGTTCCCTTCCGGAGGACCACACAACTCTCGACCAATGTACATGTGATCTACTTCTAAAATAGATGTATGCTCTATAGTTAACACAAATCCGCGCCTGCAAATCCGATTGATATATGCTCTATAGTCAACACAATATTACATTCAACAAAGAGTATGCAAGGTCTATAGACCCGCCGTGCCTACAAATCTGATTTGTATTCTTGTTGTGCGTCTCAAATACAGGTATTTGGTTTCAACAGAGATTCAAATAATTAATTTAGAAACAAGGAGCCCGATCAAAGCACAAAACATTTGGATTAATCTTGGAAATAAAATACTGTTCCAAAACAGAGATTCCAATCCAACACAAAACACTTGGAAATTATTTGGAAAATAGAAAATGCAGATCCAAGCCCTCAGATGGTTGGATTTTACATTTACTTCTGCTCCTCTATTCTCTCCTTTCTCGCTATCGATGGAAGAACCCCACAATGGTGGATTTGGTTCATTTTTATCCCTTACCCCAAAATCCCCATATGGTTCAGAAACTGTCAATCGGTTTCAAAACAATTTATTCAACTAAAAACTTAAATAATCCTAATTTAACCATTCTTTTATTCTGCAAATTACAGTGGCTGAGTTAGCCCACATTAAATTAAACAAAATACTTAAAAAAATATATAAAATCTTCAAATTCTTGGACTGCTGATCCTCTTTCCAAGCCACAACATGTGACCAACTTGTCACATTGCTGGCTCTACCTTAATGCTCTTGCATCATAGCCTTAGTGAAGATTTAATCCACCACAAAAATATTCGGGATCCAAGCGACAATAATTTGTGCTCAAGTTTGTGAACTTGGAGGCCAAGGATTGAAGTACCTGCAAACACTATGTATTTATCTCAAAAGTAATATGTTAATCACATGGGGAATCAAACCACCTAATATTAGCCCAAAACTTTCAATAGTATGATTTTATCTCCATCTAATGAAAAACAGACCATACCAATATTCAACACAACATAGGAATGCCCATAGTTAGTACATACCACAAATCAATAAGCACGAACACCTTGAATTGCATCCCAAAGTATTTATTATGATAGAAAAAATAGTTCCTAGCAGGACAATAGTGTTAGAAAGATGCTTCAACAACAATTTTCTAGCCAAAGATCATATGCTAGAGACTCAAATGACTCTAATTTATAGATTAATCCTCCAAGTTGAAAATAACAGATAGTTTCTTTGTTCATTGTCGAAATAATCTTGGTTGCTGAAAAATAATTGATCATCTTTTAATCTTGGCCCTTGATTTTTTATTTTTGAGGAATTTTCGAATTTGTCATTTAATTCCATTTTTATTAGATCAAAATTAATTATTTTGGGCTAATTTCCTCAAAATTTGACTTTGACTTAACGTCCAATTTTTCTTAAAATATACAATATTTTCTTGGTAGAGGACCTTTAAAAATTGATTCTTTTAGGACCCATGGATTTTTCCACTTGGTGAATTAATTTTCCTAAGACAACTTAATTTTGACACTAATTAATTAATTTTCTGGCTTATGATTTAATTTTATTTTGCCAGAAAAAGTAATTAATTTACACGAGTGTATTTAAAATTTTTCCACCCTCTAATACATAATTTTTTTACATTTACAACCCTTAAAGGGGGAATGCGCATTTGGCTTAGATCCTCAAGACATATACCCAATTCAATGACACAATATGATCTAGTAGACCAAGTGATTTGTAACAAAATAATTTAGCCAACTAGCTTAAACTATTCCCAAATCACTTTTACATTAGACTGGACTAGAACATTAGGAATCACCTAAGACTTTGACAAAGAATTCCACCCTAACTTTGGGGTGAGGCTAGAGGGAAAAACTCTGCCGACCATCTTTATTTAGAAAAAAACATGAGTTAGTGAGATGAAAAACCTCCTAGGATGAAACTTTCACCAAAATAATAAGCTTACCTAGGTTGTTACATATAATCAAGGTCTTACTAGAATAATTTACATTACATAACTTGTAAAATTGGTTTACAATGACATGTCTATTGCTAATAGATGACCTGATCTTGTTGAAAAAAAATTGGCATTTCTGCTTCCTTGGAACTTTGACAAATTGAGTGCAAAAAGACCTATCTAAGGTCAAGTGCTTCAAGTGTGGCGAGTTTTTCCACTGCAATACCCAGTGTCCTCTCAGAAATAAGGACAAGCATGAGAAGCAAGACTAGGAAACAACACATGCTAAGATAGATAGGCTATCCTCCAGGTTGGAGAAAGAGTTCACAATGATGGCATCCATACCTGCAAGAGTGAGGTGGGGTGACTTGGAGTTGTAGCCATAGAGAGCGACAGAGATTGGGAAGGGTCCTTGAGGATTCCACCTCATGAATAAATACCTGGCTAAAAGGGCCCATAGTGTTTAGTAGTAGTATGGGTCAGTGTCAGATGATGCAGTTAATACTAGAGTGATAATTGTAGACTAGTAGCAGTTCCATTGGAAGAATGAAGCCCTAGTTCTTCATTGATCTCTAAGGTCAATGCTTGTAGCGTGAAGCAAGAATTTTTCAAGGAAATTTCATTCACCCTGGCGACTCCCATGTCATCAAGGACCCAAAAACATGTTGAACACATTCTTTCCTACCATAGATATGACAAGGATCCTGAGATATCCCTCATCGAAATCCATGAAGAATATGCCGCAGATGATGGGGATCCACATTCCGTAGATAATCACGTGGTAAGGTTCACGAGGTATCTTTCAAAGAAAAATATAACTCAACCTTGTGAAAAAATGTAATTTTTTTCCCTCTCCATTGCCCCTCATACTGATTGGCTTGAGTTATTTAGACCTAAGAGCATTCCTTCTCTTCAAATGTTGACTGCGCATTTCTTGTTGCATGAAGGACTGAGTTTCCAATCTCATGAATACATATGGCAATAGTTGCATGAAGACATGAAATATCTTCAGTTGGTGGGTATGTTGTGCCTCCAAAATGTCAGTCACTTTCACCTTCATTTCCATCATTTTACCCTAATTTTGTAACTCTATAGCCCCATAACCTTACATTAAGTAACCATTTTCATTATCATATGGGTTTAACGTTAATATTTTCCAAGTCATTACTTTGAAGTATTTTAAGTGAATTTGTGATTAAATATTAGGAAATTAACATGTTTTCATATATATATATATATATATATATATATAATTGTTATGAGTTTTGTGATATTATAGGCCTACTTGGAGATTCTAGAAGGGTCTTATTTGGCCATCCAACCACAAATTCGAGTTTCAAATTCCAACTCATAAATATTTTTGGAATATT
The DNA here is from genome assembly GCA_034641835.2 of Pinus albicaulis. Lineage (NCBI taxonomy): Eukaryota > Viridiplantae > Streptophyta > Pinopsida > Pinales > Pinaceae > Pinus > Pinus albicaulis. The sequence goes on from JAXQQM020063006.1 coordinate 25,349, forward strand.
TCTAGAGGATGTGGATCATTAATTATGCACATTAAAAGGAGAAAAAATCATGGATAAGAGAACTTTGAGAGGATATGTAGATTACATTCTTAGGAGATTGGTTGTAACTAGAAGAGATAAATGTGGATTTAGGAGAGATTTGAGGATTTGTATTTATTGTATAGTTATCCTCAATTTTTGTATAAATAAGAGTGCACCCTTCATATAAAGGGTGGTAAAATGTAGGTTGTGTAGTCAGTTGTTAATTGTTAGTTGTTAGAGATTAGAGGTAGCTAGTGGCTAGCTGATAGTTGGAGGTTCTAAGTTCCATTCGAGATGTGATTTGTAAAGTGAGGAGAGATAATTTTTGTAATATCTTGTAACTTCATTTTATGAAATATACTGCCACTTTGATCTCCAAGATGTGATAGTTGTCAATGTGCTTGCTAAGGCATGGAGGGCCCCCATCAACCACAGTTTTCACATCTTTGTACATATTGGTAACATAGTATAGTTTTGTTACTTCATTTCTTTTCAGCAAGCGTATTTTTATTTTATGCAAGTGTGATTTTCCTTTAAGCATTGTGATTTCAAATATGCAAGCATGGTGTGTTTTCAATTATGCAAGTGCCCTTTTCCTTTAAGCGTAGAGTGATTTCAATTATGCAAGCGTGGTGTGATTTCAATTATGCAAGTGTGGTGTCATTTTATTTATGCAAGTGTGGTGTGATTTCAATTCCGCAAGAGTGATTTCAATTTCATGAAAGTGTGATTTCAATTTCTTTATATTTGGTTTGATTTGGATAACCACCTAGTACATATAGTATAGGAATACCTCGTCAGTTTACGAAACCTAGGGTTGAAAATTAAATGAAATGGATTTAACTCATGATTAAATCACCCAATAGTTACCCTTTAGGCTCTCGGAACACATCCTTGTATGCCTGTAACAACTCCTCCAATTGTTGTTTATGTTTCTTAGTACATCCCTACAGGGATGCCTTGCCTCTTATTGAATCCTCTTCAAACTGAATTTCTCGTAAAAACAATAAAACAAACTTCTTGCTGGAACTGCTCAATTTCTTGGCTTGGTTAGCACTTACTAGTGCAATTTTTGACTTGCCTTTGTGTGCATTGATGATGAATTATTTCCATACTTGATGAGTCGGTATTGGTTGGTTCCACATACATCAAGGGGAATGACATTGAATCCACTTCGTCAATAAAATCATCACTGGTAGAAAATCTAATTCTACACTTTTTTGTTACCTTCATCTCTCATCCTTTTTTACCCATCCCAATAGGTATGGGATTGGATGATCACAAAATTCCAACCCCAATGTATTGACCATCTCTGCTGCAATGAAAATTTCCTACAATCCTGAGTCAAAGAAAGCATCAATATTTGTCTTCTTGACCTATATATTTATATGGAATAGTTTGGTCATTTATTTCTCTTCATGTTGCTGTAGCCTTCTTAGATTCACCTCCTTCTATATTAATGTACAGAAAATATTCTCATCCATGCCGGAGCTACTTTCAACTTTTTTTCTTGAATCAATAACCATGATATTCTTCTTCTTATTATCTTTCTTCTTGTTCTTCGGGTTTAGCTCTAAATGCAACTTCCATCGCTTCTACTCTGTATGTCCATAAATGTTGCGGTGATTTCAATGGTTTCTAGGATCTTTGTACCGATGTGTTGTGGCTGCCGTCTTTTTATCTTTTCCCCCTTTTCGCTTCTTCATCCCCTCCTTAGAAGTGTCTCGTTGCTCCTTCTGATTCGATCCACTTAATTACGCTATTTTTAGGCCTATATTCTCCAGGTATTGTCCATGTACAAAAGCCTCCTCCACCTATTTGGGCTTGAGAAACATCACTTGCTCACACAGATGGCGATGCCGACCCCACAATCACTTGAGGATTACATCCAGGTTCTTTGGAGAGATACCCAACATTATAACCATCTTTCTGAATTTTGTGGTGTACTCTTGCATGCTTTGGCCTGAAATTTTCCTAAAATAATGCCACCAGATCCACTGGTCCTCCACGTACTTGATGGGATAATATTATGTTTTAATGAGGGTTTTGAAACCCTCCCACTTGGTCACTGGAAGTACACCCTCTAACCTATGGGTTTCTGTGTGGCTCTCCCACCAAGTTAGTGCATAGCCCTCCAATTTCAACCATGAAAATGAAATATTTTTCCCTTCCTCAATATGATGGACACTAAAATAAACTTCAAGTTGTTGCAACCAATGGTTTAGCTTCAGAGCATTTATCTCGTCATGGTACAACTTGATATCGACTTTTGCTTCCACTTTGAACAAGGTTTGATTCATAGCACTCGAATTGGGTTGATCTTTTCTAGGTTCTTTCTTCAGTTGGTTCTTTGTGTATTCTTGATATTTCGATCCGCCTTCTTATTTTTCCTCTGCATTTGAATCCCCATCTTCTCCAAATATACCTAACTTTGCATTTTCTACAAGAATGCTACAGGAAGTTCTGTTTTTGCTACAAGAACCCATGTTTAGGAGATAAATCACCAAATGACTAAGTAAATCAAATAAAAGTGGGATGGGGGAATATTTTTTATTAATTATGATGTCTTAGGTTTCCATTCCAAGTGGAATCACTCCAAAATACCCATGTTAACACGTGCTAAAAAATAACAGAAAATTACTACTCTAAAAAATGGAAATTCAAGAACTAGTGAGCTAGTTAACCTATCAAATGCCTAACCTAATCAAGTGAAAATGAAATGGGGTGAATTTTGTTATTAACTTGACTATTTTTATGACCTAATACTAGTGGAATCAACTCAAATTAATCTTATTAACCCATTATAAACAATATCATAAAATTACTAGTATTTTGCTACAAGGCATTTTCAGAAATCCTATATTCGTTAACTAGTAACCAAATCCAAGTAGCCCAATGATGAAGATGATATTCCAAAGTTATTATAAGGATGAATAATTATTGTGAGTCTGTAAATAATCTTCAAAATAACTCACTTCAATCATTTAACTCAATCCTACAACAAGAAAAGCATCAATACTAAATACATAAATAGACAAAACAAGAATAAGAGATGCATGTGAATAAGAAGTAAAAATAACATAAAGAAATTGTGCAAGAGGTATCTGAGGCTCCTGGGATGGCCAAGCCCAAGGAGACTCAGATTCCTATGAAATAAACCATGCTCTAGAAGCTAAAAATGACATCAAACTTCATTATTTGAACCATTCCAAGTACATCATGTTGGGTTCCATGTTGGTAAGGTTAGCAATACCAAAATATGAGACAACATAGAACCACTTTCAGACCTTAGGATCTAGCCCTCCTAGGTCCAGAGAGGGATCTCTCTATGATTATCAAAGGATATATGTCTTTGAAGTTCTCAATTGTGATTTTAGGCTAGTTATAGGCTCAATGTTTGTTTGATAGTTTGAGTTTGGTTGCTGAGAATCAGGAAGGAAGGTTTCACCATAAGACAAGGATGGGTAAAGAAAGAAGCTAGACAAGAATTGATAACTCAGGGAACATCAAGGCCATTGGGCAATGGAGTCAAGAAAGGATTTACTTATGTTCAATGTGTAAGCTTCAGTTGGGATATTCATCTAGAGCATTTGGATCTCAAAGACTGATTGGTGGGATGGAACACTAAGGAATGAGAATGAAGGGTAGAAAACCATACGATTATACATAGATGGAGCGGAAAGTCATTTAACTCTGAACTGCTTGGACAAAACCATAGGCATCACGAGGATCTTGAAAAGGTCTATATGGATGGGATAGGTTATGAAGGCGAACGAGGATTCTAAACCTCCCAATGTTCCTAACCTCTCGATTAAATCTACTTAAAAACCTACGAACAACGGAAACGGGAAACTTGCACATCGAGAGGAAAGCGAGGCAATAATCATCCACTACTGTGGTTGAAGTCGATTAAAAACAATATTCAGATACACATATGAGCAGAAAACATTAAAGACTGAGAGAGTTGGGACATAAGGTACCTAACAAGGGTAAATCTTATGTCATGCATTCAGATGTCAGTCAGAAGAACATGAAATGAAATGGAAATAAAAACAGAGATAAGGGAAACATCACCAACTGATGTAGATCAGGATCCAATGAAAACTGCTTATCATGTTAAGCACAATACCAATCAGGTACATCACTGCCCAAAGCTTTTACATTCAACCTGAATACATCATATTTCTCAGCCTATCATACATTCTGTTACACAGGAAACTTAACAAGGACAAAAATGCTTGCAATTCAACGATAATGCATCAACAACCATTCTGACCAATGTCATCACATGCTTTATAGCGAAGAGAGACATAGAATAGGCGAGAGGTAGGTGAATTTTAAATGTTACATTTAAACACAACAATGGTCGAGGGCCGAGACGGTACGCAGTGTCCCCCAACCTGTATTTAATCTTTGTCACCTTCCTTGTGAAAGAAAGATCTGCTCCGGATATGATTTGACCTTTTGGCTGTAGTACTCCAGGTGATTTGAACAAAATGAAAGAAACTGCTGAGAGGTCTGCCTCATAGATGTTAGATTGTTTTGAACTATAGCTGGGGCGGATAACTCCTTCAGGGATACGACGCATAATAAAGACTGTATGGGAGACCTGTCCTTTATGGGAAAAACATTCTGCTGATAAGCAAACCTTGATTTTACCTCTTATTGATGTTCAGGATCTCCAGATCGATCCTCGGGGTCTTCAAAATGATGCTTTGCCTCTTTAAACCTTTGGTTCAGAGCTCAAGATCTTCGTTGATGTGCACTAATCCCTCTACTCTGTACTGAAACTCTTTGCTGCTTCATTACTGCCTCTGTCAAGTTAGCTCGAGCTTTAAATGGCGCCAGAAGGATTTTCGGCGTTTGAACTCTGTTTTCCATCAATGTGAATCCTGACGGCCCCATTCCTTGACTTTCCTGATGGTACTGGCTCATTAGATTTGATCCTGACTGCGCCGCTCGCCATTGAGGTAGTACATTGAACAGTGGTGGTCCTCTTCCTCGAGAAACTCTGCAACACAGCAACACTCGTGAAGAAAACAGTAGATGGAGCGATGGGTGCATGGTGGACGAAATGGTGGTGCAGCGGTGGTGGAAACAATGCTTTTGTGTAAATGAGCGATGAAAATGCAGTGGAGTGGTGGAAAGCGCGGATAATAGGGTTTGGTATGAATATGCAGCGCAGACCGCTAGATCTTGGTCTGGGGATAAAGATCAACGGCGGAGATTGATCCGTGGGAGGACTCATGGACATGGTGGCATTCATATGAAACATGCAATTTAAACGAAACATATGAAACTTAAGACTTCGGTGGATATGCATGAAAATGCAATGAAATACAATGAAACGGAGGAATGAAGTGGGACCCGAGGTGCGGAATGACACATTACAGAGTTTGCGATGCGACGGAGCAAAACCTTTGTAAAACCCCAATCATACACATTTTGAATAACACAGGGAAAGGCCACGTAACACGTGACTAGGCGGAAGAAGAAGTACGGTGGGCTCGGGGTCCAATCGTAATCGCAAGTCGGAGCGGGAAGCAATCGCAATGTACAACACAAATGTTCCGATTGCGATTGGGGTCAGAGACGCGATTGAGCGATGACCGTCGATCTGGGAGGAAACGGACGGTGGGGATGCAATCGGGAGGCGGAGAAAAAGATTTGCGATTGGATGCTGGCCGTCCGATCTGGCGGGGAGTTCAACGGTGGAGATGTAATCGGAGGTGAGACAGAAGGACTTGCGATCAGCGATTAGAGCGGCGGTGCGATTAAACACTGGCCGTCAGATCTGGCGGGGAGATCAACGGTCAAGAATGAATCGAAGGATCGCAATCGGAGCACGGGTGAAAGCACTTGCGATCAATCGGGGGGGATTTGCGATTGGCGGAGGACCATCGGATCGTGGGGAGAACGGACGGTCAAGATGCAATCAGGGGATCTCAATCGGGGCGGCACCAATGGGGGTTGCGATTGCGATTGGGAGGGAGTTGCGATTAGCGCTCAGCCGTTGATCTGGACCCTAGATCAACGGTGCGGAACAGATCGGCTGGCTTACGTTATAAACAAATCGCATCGGGGCTATTTTGATATTACAAAGGAAATTTCACCCCCCCAGATTTCCGATTGTGATTAGCGCTTGGGACCTAAGCGCTTGGTCCCAGCACCGGGGCACATGTGGGGAAGTGGTTTGAAAGGGGCCTGCGGTAAAGGGGCTAGGCCTTTAATAAGGTCGGAAGATGGGTTTTTTGCCCATTTTAATGGGTTTCGAGGGGTTTAAAGGGAAACGATAGAGGAATAAAGGGGAGAAAAGGCCAACAAAGGTTAGGGGAGGAAATTAAAGGGGATTTTGGGGGGATTTGAGGGGTAAATGGGGAAATAGAAGGGGAAGACAAGGGGGATGAAAAGGGGCTAAATGAAGGTAAAATAAAGGGGAGAGGAGGCCTTTGGGCATTTCTTCACAAACAGAGAGGCTTTATAGGGGAAATCAGCAGAGGGACTTTAACCAAGGGATGAAAGACAGGAGGAGGCTTTCAAGGATGATGTGTTTACAATGGAAATACATTCCTTGAAAGATCAAAACAATTTAGCCCCCTATTTGCTTGCCAAAAATTTATAGGGGGGCTAACAGTGGCTCCACATGGGGATGGCTTCTTCTTGAAGGAGTCAAGAATTCAGAAATTGATCTCTTGGTGTAGGCCAGATGCCTGCTGCTATAAGCCATCTTTCTTCTTTCTTTAGATTAGCTGCCACAATATATCGGATACACAAATCAGCAGAAACATTTTCCCAACCAATCTACCTACCCAAACTAGAGTTCTAACAATTTTCCCTTGGGTGCATTTGAATTAGCAGACCCTTTACATTTTATTTTGCAAAACAAAAACAAACCTATTCTAATTCTACCCTTATTGCTCCATGAGGCCATATTAGACTGTTGGCCTCATCTATTTCTCTACCTAATCTACTACCTGTTGGGATTAAACTGTCCAACAGGTTTCTTCACCTACATTCTAAGACAGGAAATTTAAACACAGCCAAGCCAGGATTAGACTGTCTGACTTGCTGGGTAGAAACTTGAAGAAAACAAAACTGAGAAGGCATGGAATTCTGCAACTGTGAAACATCCTTCTTTCTTTCTTGTGACTCGGGTTTTGAGCATATTTGAGTCACTTCTTTCCTTTGCTCCAGCTCTGATTTTGGGCATATTAGAGCTGGATCTTCTTTCACTGCTGATCCAGATTTTGAGCTTGTAAGGACCAGCTATTCTTCTTCCTTTTGGCTCAGATTTTGAGTTTATTAGAGCCAATCCTTTTGCCTCAGAGGTTCATGTTTTGAGCATGTCTGAACCTCTCTTTTCATTCTGTTTTTTGGAACAATTTCTTCTCTTTTTGCTGAAAATGAAAATTTGCAACGGTATATACAATGGAAATGAAGCTGGAAATGGAGAATTAGCAGAAATAGTGTTTGAGCATCCTGCCATTGACAGGACCCCCAAACAACTCGGAACCATCAAGTTCTTGCAAGAAAAACGCATTAGGACCCACAGTGGCTTGAATGATGAAGGGACCTTGCCACAAGCTGTCGAATTTGCCATGTTTGCCCTTATCCTCTCTTCTTGAATCCCACTTCAGGACCTTGTCCCCAACTTTGAAATTTTTTGCTTTGGCTCTTTTGTCAAACTGTCTCTTCATGTTTTCCTGCACTTTGACAGCTCTGTTATAAACCTGCTCCCTTGTTTGCTGAAGGTGGATTGTTTCATTAATTCTCCTTATCATGCTGTCTTCTTCTGATTGGATTTCTTGGATAAGCTTTACCACTGGTATCCCAAGGCTAGTAGGAAAAACTGCTTCTGTCCCATAAACCAGTTGGAAGGGTGACATGCCAATAGATTTCTTTGTAGTGAGCCTGTCTGCCCACAAGGCATGTATCAACTTTTTATGCCAAGACCTTTTGTTCTCTTCCAGCAGCTTCTTAATGATTGTAACCAGGCTTTTATTTGATGATTCAGCTAGGCCATTACCCTGGGGGTAATAGGCAGTTGAATGTCCAAGCGCAATTCCGTACCTGTGGCAGAAATCAATCATTCTTTTGGATCCGAAAGCAGCAGCATTGTCGGTGATTATTTTCCTTGGGCAGCCAAACCGAGACAAGATGAAGTCTTCTAGGAACCTAATGATGACAGAATCGGTGGCATTCCTAGTGGGTATGGCTTCTATCCATTTAGTGAAGTAATCAGTAGCAGTCAAGATCCATTTGTGTTGCCCAGAAGAAGAGGGGTGGATTTCTCCAATGAAGTCTAAGCCCCATTGCATGAAGGGACCTTCTATGGTGATAGGTTGCAGAGGGAGGGGAAGGAGCTTTCTTTTTCCCTCAAAAATTTGGCATTTGTGGTAGGTAAGGACCATTTTATGAACATCACTAAAGAGTGTAGGCCAATAGTACCCAGCCCTGAGTATCTTATTTGCGGTGGCCTTCCAGCTCAGATGGCCTCCACACTCCCCGGCATGGAATTCTTGTTTGATTCTTTCAGCTTCAGTTTCAGGCAAACATTCCAGCAAAAGACCATTTGGATTTTTCCAATATAGACTCTCATTCATAATGCAGTAATTTCTAGCTTTGAGTTTTATGAATCTGGCCTTTGTTTTGGGTAGTTCTGGAGGGGCATTGAGGTGTGTGAGCACGTAAAGGATATCAGTGTACCAAGGAGAGTTCTGAAACTGCTCCTCAACAGTTGGATGGGGCAATCCTTCCTGCTCATCCAGGGCATTCATCATGTTAATATCAAGGGCCTGTAGATTAGATTTAGCCATTAATTGGGCCAGGCCTTGACCTTTGATCAGCTTGGTGGGTTTGATTTCAATGTCATATTCTAAAATTGTAGCAATCCATTTGCCCCTTTTCCCATCTGGGTCTTGGGACAAGATATCTTTGACCACTATATTTGGCACATAGGCAATGGTGTGAGAATGTAGAATGTACACCCTAAAGTCTTTTAAGGCCTTAATCAGGGCATAGGCCTACTTTTCCATGATGTTGTACTTTAAGGGTGCATCTCTTAAGGCTTTACTGAAGAAGGCTATAGGCTGTTCATTACCTTCTGAATTTTTCTGCAGCAAAACTGCAGCTATTGTGTGTGGGGAAGCAAATGAAAAGATCAGAAAATATTTTGAAAAGTCAGGGCTGATAAGGACAGGGGCCTGGGTGAGTGCAAGCTTTACTGACTCAAAATATTTCTTGGCTTCGACAGTCCACTTAATTCCTGCATCTTTCTTTAGCATTTCAGTCATTTTCCTAAGATGCTCAGCAAGGTTGGGGATAAATCTTCTAAGGAAATTGATCTTCCCAATGAAGGACTGTAGCTCCTTGATGTTTCTTGGATGTGTAATCTGGAGTATTCCCTCAACTCTCTGGGGGTCTATCCTAATCCCTTTCTCGGATATAATGTGGCCAAGAAGCTTACCTTCTTGCAGCCCGAAAACAGTCTTCTTAGGATTTAGGGACAGACCATACCTTCTACATTTTTCAAAAACTTTCCTTAGATGTTTTAAGTGTTCTTCTTCTGTTTTAGAAAAGACAGTTAAGTCATCCAAGTAGATAACTATGAAGTGTCCAATCTCATATGAGAAAGCAATATCCATTGCTCTCTGGAAGGTAGCTCCAGCATTCATCAATCCAAAAGGCATTTTCACATACATGAAGGTGCCCCATGGAGTGGTGAAGGCTGTTTTGAGTTGATCTTCTGGGAGTACCAGAACCTGGTTGTATCCTGAAAAACCATCAAGCAGGGAGATTCTTTTAGAGCCCACTACCTTCTGTAGGATATGTTCCATTCTAGGCAAAGGGTAGTTATCTTTCAGGGAGGCTCTATTGAGGTTTCTGAAGTCTATGCACAGTCTAATCTCCCCTGTTTTCTTCCTTACAGCCACTAAGTTTGACACCCAATCAGAGAACCTTACCGGGACTATAATGCCTGCATCATACATCTTCTTAATTTCCTTTTCTACTGCAGGCAATTGTTTTGGATTAATTCTTCGAAGTTTTTGTCTAAAAGGCTTCTGATTTTCCTTTAGTGGTATCTTATGTTGTATAATGTTGGTTTCATAGGCCTTTAAGTCTTCATAGCTCCATGCAAACACATCAATGAATTCCTTAAACAAGTCAATGTATCTTTTCTTCATGTCTGCAGGTATAGACTTAGCCAGTTTTATCATTTTGGGTTTGTCTTCAGTGTCTATGTTGCATTCTTCTACATCTGATTCTGCATGTTCTATTGTGGGCTTCTTTGCAACATCATCGAAATCAAAGAGGTCCTCTAAGGGTGCTAAGCCTCTTGGTATGTTCTTGTCTTTGGCTTGCAGCACCTCCATTTCTTCTCTATCCGCGTTTTCACGTTTTATGGCCGAATCTCCGGTTTCTTCAGAAAAAGAATTTATTTCTATACTACAAGGTGTTTCTAGTTCATCTGGGGAATCCTCACTTGGGTAGCTATCATCAGATTTTGATTCTGAATCAGAAAATTCAAACTCATTTCTGCCCATCAGGAAATCTTCAATCTGTTTGTCTCCTTCAAAGACCTGCCAGTATTTTTCATTGTCTGGCACCGCAGGCCTGAATTTAGTCTGAATGATGATTTGTTGGTCAACTGGGGCCTTAGGATAAGAGCTAGCTAGGCAGGCTAGTCCATTTGCAATAGCGTTTTGACCCCTAGGAATGGATACTAAATCATATTCAATGAACGTTTTTAGCAAATCTAGAGTATCATTCCTATATGCCCTAAGCCTGGGGTGTTTTGCCGAATACTCACCATTCATCTGTTTGATTACTAACTCAGAGTCTCCTCTCACGATTATCCTACGGGCTCCTAATTTTTTCAACAGATTTAAGCCCAAGATTAGAGCCTCATATTCTGCAATGTTATTCGTGCATTTGAAATGCAGATTGACAGCGTGGCTCTCCGCGTGATCATTTTCGGTGTTACGCAGCCACACTCCTGCTCCAGCGCTTTGTCTAGTACAGGACCCATCAAAGTTCATTTCCCATAGGGGTTCTTTGTTTACTTCCACTTCACTTTCTCCCTTACAGCTGGGTTCGCCATTAGGTTGAGTTGGGAGGTCTGTACTAGGTTGTAAACTATCTTGTTGTTCATAGAGGCCATGGATGTCGGGGAGGTGGTTAGCTTGTTGTTCTTGTTCTGTTTCTGTTTCACTTGGAGTGAGAGGCCCACCACAGATCCTACAGGCTTCATTGCTGATTTCCTCTTCATTTCCAGTGTGCTACCCATGGTCTTCCTGGTCATATTCTTCCAGAGTGGCCATTATGTGGAGGTCCATAGGCTCGGTGTTCTCATTTGTATGCCTATTCTGGGACTCTGGCTCTTCTAAGGATTCGTCATTACAAAAGATGAAGGAGTCAAGGTCGGTATGTACAGAATATAATGGTGAATTTTCAGGTTTCTCGGGGCTGCTGACTAGGAATTTCATTTGGGATTCTCTATATAGTCTTCTTAATTGGCCAAATATAGGGATAGTGGCATATGAGCCATCCATATGCATGGTGCCTTGCATCTTGGCTCCCCATGATCTAGATAATAACATGCCATACTTGGGTGGCACGTCTGCCACCACTACATCCATGACCATACATTTCGCAGGAATTTGAGTCAAACTCACACACAAGTATTTGATCAGGCCAAGACATTTTACCCTACTCGAGTCAAAAGAATACAAGTCTTTATAGGGTCTGGTGATTTCGAGGCCTAACTTCTCCATGACTACCTTAGGCATCAGGTTGTGTGAGGCTCCAGAATCATGCATTGCGTTGTGGAGTATTTTGTCATGAATGTTGAGACTAATATAGAAAGGTGGTACTACCCCTTCCTGAAACTTACCTTCAATCTTAGGACCAAACAAGAGGGCAGGCTGATCATCATTCAAGTTTACAGAATCAGTGTTTTCCCCTAAATTCAATGCTTTCAAAATTTGGCCTTTATATACATCCTGAGAGGCCAGCTCAGATAATGGTATAGATATTTTAATTTTTGCAATCTCACTTTCTAAATTGAAAGTGGACTGACTCTTTGGAGTGCTTAGGTCTGTTTTATTTGCCACTGTTTTAGTGGCTGAATCAGTTTGTGTTTTCTCATTATGTACATGTGTAGAAACAGTTTTATCAGGAGCACTAACTGAGGTGCTAGTGCTACTGGTTTGTCGACCCTGTTTTTCTATGCTTTGGTTGTTCTTTTCTTTGTTACTCTCAGAACTCTTGGCTGCTGAATTGTTGTTCACAGCAGTTACTTTAGAAGATTTTTCAGGTCCTTTCTTGATGGTAACCTCGGGAGTTTTGGGTTTGGAAGTGTCTTGGTTCTTTTTGCTCCTGAGCTCATATTTCTCTCTGACCTGTAACATGGCGTTTTCGAACCCAAGTCTGTACTCTTCAGTTTCTAATCTTTCCTCATCCCAATATGAAGATGAGGGCTGATCTTCCTCTGAATCACAGTTTAGGATTGAATCTTCTGTTTCGAACATGTTTATCACATTCCCTTCAGACTCTTCTATGATTCCCTCATCCTCATCAAGAAATTTTTGGAAAGGGGGAATGACTTGCTGATCTGACTCTTTCTGTCTGTTGGGAGTGTTGTTGTTTCTTCTAAAGTTTTGGTTTTGGTTTTGATTTTGGTTCCTGTTCTGAGTGATAGCCATATTTTCGACCACTTGGCATAGCTTATCCAGATTCTTAGACAATCTGTCGATATTAGGATCTGAAGTGGAGGCTATAGTGTCATCCTTGTATGTTACTCTCTTCTCAGCTCTCAGTTTGGCCCTTTTTTCAATCAAATTTTCCTCTATGTTTACTGCCCCTTTCTGCATGTCTTCCAAAGTGGTGTACTCTTTATCTCTAAGCTCATAGGCCATGTCAGCATCAAATCCATCAGGATATTTTGCTAAGGCCATACCTTGTGGAGGTTTCATTTGTGGGGGAAGAGCGTTGTAAATGCTGATGAACCTAGTGGTGTAATCGTGAACACTCTCTCCTGCGTTCCTCTTAAGGGACATGTATTCTGCTAGGAGCTGGCGAGGGTTTGCCCTAGTTTCCCATTTGTTAATGAAAGTCTGGTATAAAGCAGGGAGATCATTGATACTACCAGCAGGCAGGTTTTTAAACCATTTCTTTACTTCACCTCCCAAGCTTTGCGCAAAAACTCTCATTTTGATTGTTTCATCATCAATTTCCATATAGTCAAAAGAGTCCTCCATTTTATCTACATGTTGTTGTGCTGTTGTAGGCTCTTTAGCAGGGAAGTGCGGGATTTTTGATTGATAATCATTTGGTAAGGGCAGTAGAGGCTGAGGTAAAACCAGAGGTGCATAACAGGCTGCCATGATGATGTTCTGGTGGGGTATCGGGTTGGCTTGAGCAGCTGGTATTTGGATGACAGGGATGGTAGCACCAGCAGAAGTCTGTTGAGCAGATCTAGGGTGAGATAGCCCCAGGTTTTGAAGGAAATGAAGGTCAGGAGGTGTGGAAGGAGGGGTTTCACTGTCCCTAGTGTCTGGCTGGTCTGAAACACTAAATGACCTAGTTCTAGGTAACCTGTTTGAAAGGTCTAGGTCGAAGAAAGGGTCTAATAGAGCTGCAAGGTCTTCTGGTGCAGAATTAGCTCTATGAATGTGACTGGAAATAGTTGGTCCGCGTAGTGTGGGAGCTCTTCTGAGGATTATCTCTGGATTTTCAACTATTTCCGGTGGGTTAGGGTTGGGATAAGCTCTTGTATGAACGGTTCTGAAAGCCAGAATGTTGTTTGTAAGCCAAGCAGCTTAACCCTACTTGTTACTTCTACTTTGTGGTTAATGTTGTCTTGGGAACTGGCCTCCCTGTGGGGTCTTCATTATGTTTCAAGACTGGTCTCGCAGTGGAGTCTGATGTGAAACCAAGATAATCAGCAGGCCTATTGATCACCAGTGGAGTCTTTTTAACGTTTAGGAACAATGGAGTCGCCAGGTGGAGGGTTTAGGATGATTCTAGGGTACACTGTCCACCACAGTGCTCAGGCACTATCACCTTTCAGGAATCTCCTCTAAAGCAACAAGCTCCAACCAGAGATTGATTGGGAGGGCATTTACCAGATATGTCACCCCTGAAGAGAGGATGAGATCTGGAGGCTACCTGGCCCTTTCCAAGCTCTGTCTAAGAGTATGGTGGATATTCAATAATGGAGGCTGATTCGAGAAAGGTGTGACTTGCTGTCAACCTAACTAAAGCTCTAAGCTTCTAAGGATGTTTGAAATGAAAAGCACTCAAAATTCCCTAGTGGAGTCGCCATTATGTTGGGGTTCCCATGTTTTGGCAAGGTTGGCAATACCAAAATATGAGACAACATAGAACCACTTTCAGACCTTAGGATCTAGCCCTCCTAGGTCCAGAGAGGGATCTCTCTATGATTATCAAAGGATATATGTCTTTGAAGTTCTCAATTGTGATTTTAGGCTAGTTATAGGCTCAAGGTTGTTTGTTTGATTGTTTGAGTTTGGTTGTTGAGAATCAGGAAGGAAGGTTTCACCATAAGACAAGGATGGGTAAAGAAGGGAGCTAGGCAAGGATAGATAACTCAGGGAACATTAAGGCCATTGGGCAATGGAGTCAAGAAAGGATTTGCTTATGTTCAATGTGTAAGCTTCAGTTGGGCTAGTCATCTAGAGCATTTGGATCTCAAAGACTGATTGGTGGGATGGAACATTAAGGAATGAGAATGAAGGATGGAGAACCATCTGATTCCTTCTATAGATCAGGCCAGAGGTCATTTAACTCCAGGCCTGCTTGGACAAAACCATAGGCAACACAAGGGATCTTGAAAAGGTTTATATGGAAGGGATAGGTTATGTAGAGGCAGAGACAAGATTCTAAACCTCCCAATGTTCCTAACCTCTTTCAATTAAATCTTAACAAAAACATCTGAACATTGATTCTATTAACTTGCACATCAGAGAGCAGGCAATAATCATCCACTACACTGGTTTAGTCAATTAAAAAAAATATTCAGATACACATATGAGCAGAAAACATTAAAGACTGAGAGAGCTGGGACATAAGGTACCTAACAAGGGTAAATCTTATGTCATGCGTTCAGATGCCAGTCAGAAGAACATGAAATGAAATGGAAATAAACGCAGAGATAAGAAAAACATCACCAACTGCTGTAGATCAGGATCCAATGAAAACTTCTTATCATGTTAAACACAACACCAATCAGGTACATCACTGCCCAAAGCTTTTACATTCAGCCTGAATACATCATATTTCTCAGCCTATCATACAATCTATTACACAGGAAACTTGGCTCGGGACAAAAATTCTTACAATTCACTGATAATGCATCAACAACCATTACAATGATATCCTTCTGTGCTTTATAGCAGAAGAGACACAGAAGACCGACTGAGGAGGTAGGTGAAATTTAAATGTTACATTTAAACACAACAATTAATGCAGGGCCGAGGCCCGTTCTGCTTGGTGCATTGTATATTTAATCTTTGTCACCTTCCTTGTGAAAGAAAGATCTACTCCGGATATGATTTGACCTTTTGGCTGTAGTACTCCGGGTGATTTGAACAAAATGAAAGAAACTGCTGAGAGGTCTGCCTCGTAGATGTTAGATTGTTTTGCACTATAGCTGGGGCGGATAACTCTTTCAGCGACACGACGCATAATAAAGACTGTATGGGAGAACTGTCCTTTATGGGAAAACCTTCTACTGATAAGTAAACCTTGATTTTACCCCTTATTGATGTTCAGGATCTCCAGATCGATCCTCGGGGTCTTCAAAATTATGCTTTGCCTCTTTAAACCTCTGGTTCAGAGCTCAAGAACTTCGTTGATGTGCACTAATCCCTCTGTTCTGTACTGAAAATCCTTGCTGCTTCATTACTGCCTCCGTTGAGTTAGCTCGATCTTTAAATGGCGCCGACAGGACTTTCGGCATTTGAACTCTGCTTTTCTTTAATGTAAGTCCTGACAGCCCCATTCCTTGACTTTCCTGATGGTACTGGCTCATTAGATTTGATCCTGATTGCGTCGCTCGCCATTGAGGTAGTACATTGAACAGCGGCGGTCCTCTTCCTCTAGAAACTCTGCAACACAGCAACACTCATGAAGAAAACAGTAGACGGAGCGATGGGTGCATGGTGGACGAAATGGTGGTGCGGCGGTGGTGGAAACAATGCTTTTGTGTAAAAGAGTGATGAAAATGCGGTGGAGTGGTGGAAAGCGCGGATAATAGGGTTTGGTATGAATATGCAGCGCAGACATTTAAGCCCCTATATTAGTAGTGTAGTCCCTTATTATGTTAGTGTAGCCCCCCTTATTGTTATTGTTGTACCCCTGTAACCCCAATATTGTTATTATTGTGCCCTTAAATTATTATTGTTAGGTCGGTTAGGATTACATTGTGGCCCCACTAGGGTTACATTATGGCCCCATGGAGTCCTATATATAGAAGGATGTTTTGGTCATTTGTATCATCCAAGAATTTTTCATGTACGTAATGTATTGGAGGTTTCCCCCTCGAAGTGGCTTATTTCTAAGACGTTGATATCTCTTTTCTTCTATTTTTGAAGCTGGTTACACAACATTTGGTATCGAGGTTGGGATTCTAGGGTTTCATTTGCTCCAAACAAACGGGTCATCGTGGAATGTTCGCCTATAACTTTTTTCTGACTAGAAGCTGAAATTTGTAGTTTGGCTTCTGAAATCTTGAGGAAGTTTGTCTAAAAATTTCAGAGCTTGGTTCATAATATTTTGGAATGTCATCTGTGGAAGTTAGGTCTTTTTTCAAGCTCCTGAACAGGTCATCGTGGAATTTTCGCTATAACTTTTTTTCTACGAAGGTTCAGAATCTGAAATTCATATGGTGCGAAGATGAAATCCTGAGGAAATTCATCAAACAATTTTAGAGCTTGTTTCATAATATTTTTGGAGATATGATCTGTGGAAGGTAGTGCTTTTTCAGGCTCCTGAATTTCATCTCAAAGAGGTGATCGTGGGAAAAGTTCAATAACTCTCTCTCTGAAGATTGGATTGGAGTGCCGTCAAAAGTGGTCGCAATTACATGGCCTGTAGTTTCTTCGCTATCAATTTCAGAGACAAAGGACAAAACGGTGACACGTGGCAAGTCGTACAAGTTCGCTCTACTGAACCAGTCCAGAATTAGGTCATTGTGGGAGATTGGACACAACTTTGTCTTGGAGAATCCAAATCAGGTCAGACCTGTGGCATTTGAAAGAAGCTTTAGAGGGATACTACAGGGCTTAATTTCAGATATTGAATATTTTCAATTACAGAGATAATTCAATTTCAATAGCGAGCTCCTAAAAGCAAGAAAGAGGTGTGTATTTTGTTTTCCGAATTGCATAAATCTTGTTTGAAAAATCAGTCTGAAGTGATTCCAAGGGCCTATTGAGCATATATTTCAGTATTGGATTCTGAAATGCCTCCTAAAAATAATTCCATACCCATTAATCCCTCAAAAATCTATACTATGACGCATGAAGAGGAAGAGTTGCAGTATGAGATATCAAAATTATGGTACCAAGTGCAACAAGTTTCGATCTTACGAAGAGAAATCGAAGATGAAATAGATGGTTTAAAAGCAGAAATGGAGGCTAATTTGGATGGTTTGAAGGATAAAATAATAGCTAATATGGATGATAAATTAGTGGAAGATGACATCGAGCATCAACAACAAGTTCTCCAACTCTCAAAGGATAACCTAACTTTGGTGCAGAATCTAATGAAACTACAGGAATATCAACATCACATCGAAAGAAGTTCTGAAGCGGTCACAAAAACAAGAACTCGACAAGTACGATCAATTTCAGAGTATCTCAGCAAGTGGAAGAACTTTCCTATAGAATATTTCACATGGGATGATGAGAATTTTATACAGAAGCATCAAGAAATAATCAAGCGTTGAGGACAACACTTGTTTGAAGGAGAGGGGCATGTTAAGTCCCTATATTAATAGTGTAGCCCCTTATTATGTTAGTGTAGCCCCCCTTAATGTTATTATTGTACCCCTGTAACCCCCATATTGTTATTATTGTGCCCTTACATTATTATTGTTAGGTCGGCTAGGATTACATTGTGGCCCACTAGGATTACATTATGGCCTCATGGACTCCTATATATAGAAAGGAGGTTTTGTAAATTGTATCATCCAAGAATTGTTCATTTATGTAATGTATTGGAGGTTTCCCCCTCGAAGTGGCTTATTTCTAAGGCGTTGATATCTCTTTTCTTCTGTTTTTGAAGCTGGTTACACAACCTGATTGCTAGATCTTGGTCTGGGATTAAAGATCAACGGTGGAGATTGATCCGTGGGAGGACTCATGGACACGGTGGCATTCATATGAAACATGAAATTTAAACGAAACATATGAAACTTAAGACCTGGGTGGATATGCATGACAATGCAATGAAATACAATGAAACGGAGGAATGAAGTGGGACCCGAGGTGCGGAACGACACATTACAGAGTTTGCGATGCGACGAAGCAAAACCTTTGTAAAACCCCAATCATACAAATTTTGAATAACACAGGGAAAGGCCACGTAACACGTGACTAGGCGGAAGAAGAAGTACGGTGGGCCTGGGTTCCAATCGCAATCGCAAGTCGGAGCGGGAAGCAATTGCAATGCACAAAACAAATGTTCCGATTGCGATTGGGGTCTGAGACGCGATTGAGTGATGACCGTCGATCTGGGAGGAAATGGACGGTGGGGATGCAATCGGGAGGCGGAGAAAAAGATTTGCGATTGGATGCTGGCCGTCCGATCTGGCGGGGAGATCAACGGTGGAGATGTAATGGGAGGTGAGACAGAAGGACTTGCGATCAGCGATTGGAGCGGCGGTGTGATTAAGCGCTGGCCGTCAGATCTGGTGGGGAGATTAATGGTCAAGAATGAATCGAAGGATCGTAATAGGAGCACGGGTGAAAGCACTTGCGATCAATCGGAGGGGATTTGCGATTGGCGGAGGACCGTCGGATCGCGGGGAGAACGGACTGTCAAGATGCAATCGGGGGATCTCAATCGGGGCGGCACCAATGGGGGTTGCGATTGCGATCGGGAGGGAGTTGCGATTAGCGCTCAGCTGTTGATCTGGACCCTAGATCAACGGTGCAGAACAGATCGGCTGACTTACGTTATAAACAAATCGCATCGGGGCTGTTTTGATATTACAAAGGAAATTTCACCCGCCCGGATTTCTGATTGCGATTAGCGCTTGGGACCTAAGTGCTTGGTCCCATTGTGGGGACTTTTGTGTGGGGAAGTGGTTTGAAAGGGGCACAACGGGAAAGGGCTGAGCCTTTAATATTTAATAAGGTCGGAAGATAGGTTTTTTTTCATTTTAATGGGTTTAGAAAGTTTTAAAAGGAAACGATAGAATAAAGGGAGAAAAAGGCCAACAAAGGTTAGGGGAGGAAATTAAAAGAGAGATTTTGGGGGGGATTTGGGGGGTAAATGGGGAAATAGAAAGGGAAGACAAGGGATGAAAGGCTAAATGAAGGTAAAATAAAGGGGAAGAGGAGGCCTTTGGGCATTTCTTCACAAACGAGAGAGGCTTTATAAGGAAATCGGCGGAGGACTTTAACGAGGGATGAAAGACGGAGGAGGCTTTCAAGGATGATGTGTTTACATCCCTGCTAGAAATCAAAGTGGAGCTGCAAAAAATAAGTTTTCTCCACAATAAGACTAAACAATACATTCCCCTAGAGGAAAATTCGAATTGGTACTTATAAAAAATGATGAGGAAGAATTCTCCTTGAAAGGAGGAAGTTTCCCCCTTCAAAATCCCTCAAATAGTGGATCTGGTTCCCAACACTAGGAATCTGCATTAAATGACACATAACAAATTCCTAGATTTTCTCAATCATTGGAGCTCCAAAAATTTTCAATAATTTCATGGTATTTTTTTCTTTTATTCTCCAATATTGATCCTTATGTAATAGGGAGAAAGTCCCTATATTATCTCCTCCTCCAAATCTTCATAATAATCCCATTATTCTCACAATATTATTAAAAAATAAATAATATTAGGTACAAATATGCAATTATCTCTAAACCTTCCTTAGAACATATTAAAGCTAAAACAAATTATTAAGTGTAGAAGTATAGATTTAATATAACATTTGTGTGCCTAAGAAAGGTTATATGTGCCTTAATTTGTGTCTAATTTAGATTCTCATCATACCCCCTTACTGAAATTGTTTCTCATCCTCTAAGCAACCTATTCATCCTCCTTGCCTTGTGGTTCTTCATGTATGTTGGCCTATTTCATTCTTTGTTTGTTGGTTCATGTGTTTCTCTTCCTGCTGCTTTTCTACTTTTCTATTTGCATTTATTCCCTATCTCAGTTTCCCAAGGAAGTCCTAATGTAGATTCAGGTTGCTTCTTTCTCTCATGTGATTCTTCAACTGTAATGGGTTCTATTTTTTATGGTAACACCTTGCTTTTGGTTCATATTCTTGGCCACTTGGATCCTCTAAAATGATTGCAACCTCAAGTGAAATCTCATCATCATACTCCCTTACCCTTTCAAAGAATACCATCTCATTGCAATTTTAGAAAATGGTAATCACTTCAAGATGTTGATGAATTATCTCTATGTTGATGGGTTTTTCCTTGTTAAATCCCCCCCCCCCCCCCATATTTGCAGACTGAATTCTGTGAAAATATAGGGTCTTGATTTTACCACTCAGTTTTTAATTTATAGGAGTTTATGTGTCCTTGATACCTCCCACAACACACACTGAAGTTCCCCCCAATGTATTTTCCTTCCAGCCTTTGTAAAACTTCTCTCAAGGAAAAAACAAGCATTCTGGTGGGCAACTTTGAAAAATGAATAATTTTGACAATGGTGGCCTTAGTTTTCAATTGCAGGGGTGAATTTTGGATTCTTTTCCATGACACATCATACTATCCATAAAATTTTTATGAACACCCTTGAATAGCAATCTAAATTCTCTTTGCTCATTAAATTCTAAAATTGAAAACACTTAACACATAGCACTATCTTCTTATAGAGAATGAAATGATGATAAATAACCTAAAGAAAAATAAATGATTGTTGTGAAACCAATCTACTAACTTGGATACCTTTCACCCTTGGTGAATTTACCATTATGTAGCCCAAACTGCCTGTAGCAAATCCTTTGCAGCTCTATTTTTTTTCTTTGTACCTTTTAGAAATTAATTAATCATTGTCCAACACCCTAGTAGCAATTTTTTTTTCTTACAACCCTCTATTAACTTCCTATAGCAATATTTATATCTCTTGTGGCAACTTTTTCCTTCATGTAGCAAAATGTCCTTCATGTAGCAAATATTTTCTTCGTGTAGAAACTTCCTGTAGCAAATTTGTTGTTTTGTAGAAGCTCTATTTCGCCTGTAGCAACCAGCTCGAATCCCATAGAAGATATTCCTTGGATGCCAAGAGGTGATGGATCTACCTTTTTATTATTTTATTTTTATTTTTCTATTCTTTTTCTTTTTTCAAAATTTTCTCTCTTTTTTCATTGCATGCAAAATAAGCTCAAAGTGCATTGAGTTAATTGAGTTGGCCATAACTTACCCTTTCACACTCCTTATCCTCCAACCCACTTTATGTAGTCCTATTCACTTTTTTTTCTTGTTCCTCTCCCGCACAAGTGGGTGTGTTGGTGGAGAGGTGAAGTTATCTACTAGATAAGATTGAGGTTTTTCTGTTACTCATTTTGGCTATGAAAAACCGTTCCTTCTCACACTTCTAATATTTTCTTAAGCTATAATAGTTTTGAAGGGTGAGGTTAGAGAGTTTCATACTAGTGCCTTACCATGACAGTCTTTATTCTGTGCAGGATGTTGTTGTAGTTGTGGAGGCTGCTGATATGACTGTTGAAGTTTCCTTTGGTGGTTCTGAAGCTACTACTGATGATCCTGTTGTTAGATGTTGCTTTCTCATGTGTTGATCCTTTGATGGATGCATGCTACTTCTGAACAAAGGTAATGGATGATATGTTGGATTCTTGAGGTGTCATCTTCTTGTGCTCGTTGCTCTATGCATTCGCTTTGCTCTGAAATTTTCTCTTAAAATGTGCTTGACTGATAACTTTGATGTGTGTGTGTAGGTGTATTTTTGAGTCTTTGAGTATATGTTTGTTGGTGAAAAATCCTTCTTGGAGTGTCATTTTTGTCTTTAGAGTCACCTCATAATTATTCCATATCTCCATGGATGATAAAAAATAACTTCAAGGCCTTTCTGGTGCTTACACCGGGCTTGCTACAGGAAGTTGCTTCTTCCTGTAGCAGCCTTTTGTTTTGCTTGTTTTGGACTCTATATTTTCATGGGTGATGAGGGAGAGTGTGGAGAGGTCCTAGGGTAATGGAAGGATGATGCTAGGATGATGAGGAAGTAGTGCAACCTTGGAAAAATGGAGTGAAGGAAATTTGTTTTTTGTTTTTTGTTTATTTATTTTTTTTCAGAAAAAATATTTTACAGAGGTGACCGAGTGTAGGGTTTGAGTGAAAAATATTTGGTGGAGGAGTGATGAGAGGGTGGTATGAAATGGTGGAAAGGCTCTCCCCATGAAATTTTTGACATCACAAGGCCCTTGGTGACTATTATTTTCCTTCGATCCACCCTCCTGTAGCTCACTGTAACTTCATGTAGCACCTGAGGAACTTCCTATAGCAGCACAGAGACAATCTCTTATAGCGGACTTGTTTTATCCATAAATCTCAAACAATAGACTGGATTGACCTAAAATGTTTTGAGCATGTTTCTACCATCCATATGAACCTCCCCACAAAAAATCCTAGCCATTGGGTGCACGAATATCGAGAAAAAATAAAAATGGTTGTAGGTGTTGGAGGTTGAATTCTCAAAATGTATTCACTAGAATTTGCTGAAATTGCTTGAGAATATTATCATCATCTATATGAATCTTCCCATGAAGCATCTTGGCCAATGGATGCATGATTTTCAAGAAATTATAAAAAAAAAATTTATGCTCTGTGTATTTTGGACTTCCTGTAGCAAAAACATAACTTCCTGTAGAATTTTAGGACAACGAGGAAATGAATGAAAAAAATTTGGAAATTATGGGTGGATGTTGGAAATGGATGATATTGATGGATTGGCATGACTGTAATATTCCCAATTTTCCATAAGCTAGTTAGAAGATTAAATTTTGTTTTTGCTTCTTTGTTTGCTAAATAAGAGGGTATGGAGACCCATAAATATCCTTAGTAGGAATAAAATCACTGCTAATGTGAATGGAGATCACTTTAGTGGCTTAATAAAGCACCCTTATGTGTGAAAAGGGGTTGGAGCACATGGACTAGGTCAACTTTGACCAAATCAACAGCGCTATTATGGAGGAGTGGCATTCATTGTGGGACAACACAGTTTTGGAGGGAGAATCCATGCATGGAAGTAGTGGCTTTAATGAGTGGGGCCAAGGGTGAGAAAGCTCACCACTTATATAAGGAAGGGGATGACAGCCATAGAGGATATGTTGTTGATTATCATTTTGATATGGTATATTAAGACTTGTTTGCTCTCTTCAACTGTTTAGCTAAGATTGCAGTGCTGTTTAGCACAGGGTGTTCTCGAGAAGAAATCCCACCTTCATCCTCGAGGGACTTCGAGTGCCTACTTAGGAAAAGTTTATGCACTACATTTCCACATTTCGGCATCAGGCCAAGCTCCATCATTCATCTACAACATAGTTTTTGCAGAGGGTTGTGCTGTGTTGTAGGTTGCAGAAGTGGAGAATACATTTGGGTGATTTCTGATCTAGATTTCAGTGGAGGAAGGTTTCCTTCCATTGTGAGGCTAGTAAGGAAGGCCTTTGAGACTTATTGAAGCATTTGGCATTAGGCCACACTATCATTTTCCCCTACAGTGCAGTTTCAGTCTTTGACTGCGTTATTTTAGGGAGGAGTTGTAGGGGTGGTTTCAGTACACCATTTGGGAAGGAGGTTTTCTAGTCAAGGGATCAACCTTTCATCTAGAGAGTCTATTGGAGGAGGCTACATTTATTGCTACATCAGCTGAGCCACATCTATCCAGTTATATTGTTGCAGTGAATCTTTAGCCCTAAGGCTTTGGTTCATTTCTTGTATATTGGTGTATTTCTGAAAACCCTCTTGGGTTCTTTGTTGGAGGTTGTATAGAGCCTTGATCTCCATGTGCATTATATTTTGAGGAATATATCATCCATTCCATCTTTTTTGTATTCATATGTTGTAGCATTTCTCCTATGACTGCGCTGTAGCGGTCTTCTGGCATTTTGATATAGTAGCAAAACCTCATTCTTGAGGGATTTACACATTGGAGGCATGTTAGTTCATGTTGTATGGTTTGTGCCCCATTATTTTGTACTATTTTGCTGCTGTTATGATGAATGAAAAGGCTCCATATGGGTCTCATATTTTGATGCGATGTTAAACACTGCTATTTCTATGTTTATGCACTATATTCCTACTTTCCCCATTTGGGAATATTATAGTGGTATCAAAGCATAATCTTGGCTCATCTTGTGCATCTTAAGCCAATATGTCATCAGAAGAAGGAGATACTCTCACAGATAGAGAGAAGAAGTATCTCAGAAGAAACTGGAAGTATGATTATACAGATGATAGAGAAGACAAGGGTAAAACCCCTTTATTAGGAGGAGATGAGGAGAAGGAGTTTCCTAAGCTTCTTCTTCTAACTATGCAAGACATTGCAAGAGAAATAAAGGAGATGAGGATGGATAGACACAAAGAATCCCCTAAAGGATTTCTACATGGTGAAGGCTCCCACATTTCTCATCACTGGAGTGATCAACCAGTGAAGCAGTAGGTTTCCCAACGCTCTACAATGCCTACATTCTTAGCAATGGGAAATGGAGGTGTTATCACCAAATTGATCTTGATTGGATGCTCATAAATCAACTCAATGTAACTCTTTCAAACCACTTCTAATTGAAGATTAGCCTCTTCGGTTTGAGAGGGTTCTCTCAAAGGGGGTTTATGATTTTGAATAAGGATAGTACTAGATGGATAACTCTATGAATTGTAACTTGTTTTTGTATGATTGCAGGTTGAAAAGTGAAGGCTTGCTACCATTGGGCTTATGGAGTCAACAATCAGTAGTCTTAGTGACAAGACCTCAGAGAAATTAGCTGAATAAATCACTTATTCACTGAAAATTAACCTGGTCATATATCAATTTCGAATTGCATACATAACACATAACCTTCTTCTACAATTAATTGTCACATGCGGAAATAACAGAAGCAATCTCACATCAATTCAATCACACATTAACTCAGTATGTATGGGGAAAGCCTATAGCCGAAAACCCCGCAGCTATTGTGTATATTATAATGGAGAAATCAAGTAACCAAACAAGTACAATACTCCTCACAAGTACTCAGTACTCTCTCATGAAGTTACTCACAATCTGACTCAGTTTTGAACAAGTCCGAGGTTCAAAACTCCCCGCCAATTGCCTTGCCTCTATTGCGCAATCATGGCCTGTATATGAAGAGGTTCAAGGTTCGAATCCCCTTCCCTTGATTGCGTAATTGTCATGGAAAATTCCTCCAAGTGTAATGCAAAACTCATGCAAAACAAATCTACCAACTGATAGCTTTACTCACCCTTTCATCTACCTCTTCCACCGGTCTCCACTGAACTGATCATGCACTGTAGTGAACTGAAGTGTTCTTGAGTTGACTAATGAGTTAATATTTAGTAAATTAAATATTATTTAATTTACTCCACTCTTATCTAGTTGATTAGTTAGTTAACTAATCCCAACTAGTTCAACTAAAACAAACAGAACACAACTCCACTACTTGTCCCGTTAACTCCTCCAAAACTCCCGCCACTGAAGTCTAACTGAAGCCAACCATGCAAGATGCCATCAAACCCTAGGAACCACGTGATTCCTTGTGTCAGTTGCATGAGTCACCTCCATGACTCAAACCGAAGTGCGCCAAGAGAGTAAACTGCTGTTTATAGTCAAAATATTATTAAGGGTAAATAATATTTGACTTCCATATTTTTAGGAGATCAGTCTAAAAATAGCCCGGGTCCTAAAAATAAGGGTCTCATCTATTTTTATCGACATGTCGCATACTTTAAGAATCTCCAAGTAGAATTCCCAAATTATGCTCCGTATGTCTAAAAATAGACATAGTCTAAAAATAGACTTTGCGCCAGAATTTGCCTGCGGGCCCACTTAGTGAAGGCGACTTCATTTCACTAGCTCCATCATCTTGCTGCATTCTCAACAGTTCTTCACATGGAAGCTGAGGCAGATAGATGTTTTTAACAGAGATAATTTACACACATAACATAGGAAAACATAGTCATTTCACCACTAAAGGAAGTCAGAGCATTATATTATGAATTCTAAGTAATTAGAGATGAAATCTACTTCAAGTGATTGAACATAAAGATACATATCGATAACACATCAAAAACCTCATGAGAATCTCAGGTCTGGAAGTATAATGTCACTTCGTATTACTGATAATGGATAAAACATACAAGCAACAATTTGGTGCAATATTCTCCAACCTCTTGCTCTTCGATGTTTTGTCTATAAATAGACATTCTTTACAATGTAGATGACTCGCCTAGCTGGATAGATATGACAACTATCATAACTGAAACCACTAACTTAAAATAGAAAAATGACAGCTATCCTTAAAGAAAACAAACTCCTAATAAGACTCTATATCCTATTTATTACATTCATTTATCCTATCAGTGAAATAGTTACATAATGGTTACATAATGAATTTCACATGCTCGAAGGACAAATGACCCTAGTTCACCACCACTTTACATCTTTAAAGCACCCCTATATTTGTGGAACATAATCCTGCTTTTTAGGAATGGATGAGCTTCATCTTTAACGTTGTTTTGACTGATGAGTTGGTCGTGTGGCACTCCTTTTGAGTCATAAGTATTTTCTAATAAGGTCCATTGACGTGCTGGAGGTATCCAGCTGGCTGATGTGCTGTTGATATGCTCAAAATTCTTCAATATTTACTCACTACGAAAACAAGGAAGTTTTAGGGAGTTTCGTAGCGAGTTTTAGTAGCATGTGAAAAATGTCTTTTCCATCTATCTCTTTGACTTATTTGTTGTTCCAACACCTTCAATATGTCATGACACCTTGTAAACCATTGATATCCCTCCATAAAACATACCAAAACTGAATTTTAAAGCAAAAAAACACCTACAAGAATTTTCATAGCGTATTTCTGGCCTCAAGCTTGAGGTACACTACGAATCTGTGCAAAAAACCAGAAATTGCTGTTTTCAAAATTGTCTTCAAAAATGTTCTCCAGGTGCAAAGTTTGGGTTCTATGCATGTTATGAACCTTTTCAAACACATTCCAACTTAATTTTTACTGCTATGGTGTTTCCTCTTCATTCACAATCAATTGAATAATGGGCTCTTCTACCACTCTCATCTTCAATCCTTTCTTTTCCAACTCCACATGAATCAAATCCAATTTCTCCTGAAGATCTTCCACTTTGTCTTTTAATGCCCTGTTTTTGGATTGCAAGTGCAATTTTATCTTTTTGATGTGTTTTAATTCTCCTATTAGTGGATGAGTCCACTTTATCAACTTTTTTGTATTGTCCAAGGTTTTTGAAACACTTGTGACTTGATCTTCCCAGATTTTCCTCATTTATTAAAACTGAACCTTCTTAGCTCTATGTTTCTTTGCCTCTTGCTTCAAAACTGATATCTCTTTACCTGCCTCCTTTGATTGCTCTTTAAAGGTTTCAATTTATGATTTTTCAATAATTTTCTCTTTACCCTTTCTTTGTTTGATAACCAGTTCTTCTTTTGCAGGTGAAGACATATCTATGATGCTTGGTGGCTGGGCAGCAACTTCATTGATTTTATCAGTCTCTTTTCTACTTTCCATGATCTTCCTTGCATGTCTGGTCATTGGCTTCCTAGGTTGAAAAATGAAACCATCACCATCACCTGCAAACTCTAGTTTTTTAGCAGTCTTACCTTTCTTCAACTTTCTTACTCCATCTTCAATGTCTTCAGCTTGCACAATGGATGATTCTTCAATGTCAATTGCATGCAGGATATCCTCCAAGTTTCCTCTAGCCACTGTTTGGCTCCTAGTGACTCTCTTGCTGCCCAGTTTGCTGAATGTCTATTTCTATTTTGTATGTGCTATTTTAGGTGTGCCAATATTATGCAAAGGTTCTGCTTCCATGCTCACTAGTTCTGGAGGAGATGATCTGTCTTCTTCTTCAACTTCCTCTGCCACAACTGGTGATGAAATGTTTCTAGGTTTGGAGGCTTTCTTAGGAGTGACAACATCAATTTCATAACCATTCATGAACAAGAAGGAAGTCCAATCTCTGTATAACCTCCTCAATTCCTCTAACACCAACATATTAATCAAACCATGATGAAAAAGAGAAGTTAAATTTCCCTCTATTTTGATTTGAATCTTATCTAACATTTTCCTTAGACTTATGTATAAATAAAAAGGCAAGTCAAGTGACCTCTTACCCACAAAATGCAGAAGAAGCCTGAGATGATAGGAGTATACAATGTGAAACCTTCCTTCACAGGTAAAATACTTCTAGATGACCATTAGCAGCTTTGAATAACTGTCCTTCATGAAACTCCTAGGGATAGAATTTTTCAGATCAATTTCAGTGTGTTCTTGCTTGATGAACTCTTTGCAATCCTGCATTTTGAATTTTATGCCTTTAAACCACTATTCCCCTCCTCTAGGGATTTTTGTTGCTCATGAGATGGTCTATGGTGTCACTGTAAGGTTCAGAATTCCAACTTTTGAAGCTATTCCTGTGAAGCTGGTGGAAAAATCCTCGTAAACCTGTAGATGAAATCTCTACAACCTATAATAGAATTGCAAGCAACCAGTTCTTCTGAAAACCTCCATGGCAGTTGGGTATTCATTTAGTAAATTGATGTCCATGGGCTCATACCTGTGGAAATGACTACCTTTGTTTGTTTTCCTTCTTGCAGCCATGGGTGCTTTATATTTTCACAGCTTCACTTGCTTGATGACACCTACAAAGTTCAAATCTACCAGCAACTTGCTTGGCTCGATGAAGAAGCTCTCCATGGAACGAATTACATGCAAAGATAAAGTGAAATATGACAAAAATACTAATTGGGGTAAGGTTTTATGGTTTAAATGACAACTCATGCTTCAATCATGACACATACATGCCCAAAAAGGTAATGATGACATCAAACACAGCTATGTACCATTGAATTTATCCTAACAAACTTGAATGACCTCCACCCTAACTCCTCCAACCATAGAATGAAATTTCATAGTGAATTTGACAAGACAGGTTAGAAAACATATTTTCATAGCGAAGTTAGTTTAGCCTCTGACAGATTTGCTACGAAACTATTAGGCAGTTTTGTAGCGAAAACTATTGTTTTCTTGTGTAAAACACTACGAAAATTTGAAAAACTGACAAAAGCGCCCTTTTTAATTTTAAATGCATGGGGAATGAAAACTGACACCGTATGAGGAATGATGTGACATGGAATGAAATAAATGGAGGTGACCATGAAACTTAGGATAGGTTAAAAATGTAAAAACTAAAAATTTCCTATACCAACTTGAAAAGGCTAAGGAGACCTTATCCTTTTGATGAGTGAACTATATGACCATGTCAAGTAATGTTTCACAAATTTATGGGTGATAACAGTGGCTCCACTTGGGATGGTGTGCCCCCGTGGTACACCAAAGAACCTGTAGTTCCAGTGCCATCCATATTTTGGGAAACAAAAAACTCTGAAATTTTCCAAGCCTTATTCAAACTCTAATGGCCTTCACCTCGGGCTCAAGCTTGATGATCAACTTGTATTTATTAGCAGAAAACCATAATAAAATGGAATATATACAATGGAGTGAAAAATCAGTAGAACTTAAGAGGAATATTGTTTTAGAACTGTTGGGCAGTGAAAGAGGTATGAAATTCCTATGTATTTGTTCATTCTTTTACTATAGATATACTTCTGTTTGCCTTGGAAAGGTAATTTACCATCAGAATTGCAATTAAATTGGAAAGATTTATGTTTAGCCTAAAAGATGACTAAAGGTTGTTTTTATTGGAAAAACAGGAATACAAAGAGGTGAGCAGCTGTATCAAAGGCGTGGCTGAAAACAATCTGACTCCTACTCCATTCGTGATGAACCATATCCAGCTGAAGCCAAGAAGATCTGAACGAATCGCCCGAAAGGGGAAGGGGACAGCTCGGCCTTAAACATAGTAAACAGAACAATGATAAAACAAGAAAGGAGCGAATCCCTCAGGATCGGAAGATCCTGAGGGATCGCTGTGCAAATTTATCATATTTCTTGATTTTTCCGTCCAAGGATCAAATATAAAGGCAATGATCTTTAGTGACCGGGGACAGAGTGGTCATTTTGTAAAAGACGTTTTCATTAAAAGACTTTTATATTTCCTTTTCAATCGAATGATTATCAACTCTCTGTCGTGAGAGAACGTTGTTTGTAATGTCTTTTGGATTAATATAAAAACACAGGTTTCATCTGTTCTTTAGAATTCTGAGTTAAGCCCAGCGGTATTTCACTGGCACTAAGGGCCCAGCTCTGGTGGATTACTATGCTGTTGTATCATTAATCTTGGTTTGTTAATGCGTGAAGTGTGTTTAGTATTTATTTTCATTACAGAGTTGTTTCATTAATTATTAAAGCAAGTGCAGAGCCATTGCTGTTTCATTCTTTACCGTAACTCCATTTACTGATTAAGTTGTCTTGCCTGGATTTGCTGTTCCGTAATTACAGTGAGTTACTGTTCCATTTATCTTTGGTTTGTTGTTGGATTACAATTGAACTGTCGACAGTCTTGAGTGTGAAGATCTATTTCTTTGGACTGCATTAGACTTGTAACTGCTGTTTCTTTTATGATGTTGTTGCTTTTCTAGATTTCATTCCTTTCAGTTGTTTCACTTGCTTTAAGATCTCCAGACTGTAGAGGATAGAGATATTCGCTCCAAGTCCCCAGATTTGGTCATCTTACATCGATTTCTAAGGGAAAGAGTTACTGCTACTGCATCCCTGATCGATGTTCAGCAAGATTGTTGTAGTTTAGCTTTTACATTCCTGTCAGTGTAATTAGGTTTCCTTTCCAAGCATTTATTACTTTTGTATTTGATATTCTATGCTACATCCTCACAAGCATTGCTCTTAGATAATTGCAGCCTCAGACAGAGTACACTATTGAGATAAAAAGACGCTCCCGGATTGATGATTAATGTAGGCTAATTAGGTGTTCAAAAGATACCTTTTTATGGTCCAATTTAAACTTGCCATTACCGTGGCCCTCCAGTAC
>JAXQQM020070600.1:0-25422 GCA_034641835.2 Pinus albicaulis
TTGAGTTCATTTAATTATCAACCACGGTTGGTAAACTGCTGAAGTGAAGTGCACTGTATGTGCCTAGGTGTTTGTCTCCTAATGCGTTGTGTTTAGTGTTTTATGATGTTTTTGGTCTTTTATGATGATTTATGATGTTTTTGGTCTTTTGATGGTTTTTATGTTTCACAAGGAAAATGACTACAAAGCTAGTGGAAAGAAGCTACTTGTTAAAAACAGAGTGAAGCCTAATTGGTTGATGACAAATGACAAGTGCAAATGCAAATACTGAAACAGAATCAAACCTAAACTATGACTAAGCAGAATACAAAGCTTGATAATGACTTCAAGAAAATGAATCAAAACATAAACTTAACTTGTCCAATTCTTTCATCAAAGGTATTTTGGGAGAGCTTGAGAAATGGTCAGCTAAGTATACAAATTCTCCTAACTAAACAATTAAACAAGAAGCTTATAATGATACAACATTTTATCCATGATTAAAGATTTGTTGAAACATATTTGGAGAAAAATATTGTTAACATCATAAGATCTCTACTCTAAGACTAGCTCCTAATTCTATTCTGCAACTTAGTTTAACATCACTAAACCTTATTCAAAAGTTATAGATTTATTTTTAAAGTAGTCTTTTGAGGAAAGGCTTTGTTTATGAAGAAGTTGCAAAAGTACTTCAGGCCTTGAGATGATACTGTCTTCTGTTCAGATGGTTATGAGTCAATTATGGATTTGGAACAAAAGAGATTTTGTAAATAATGAAGGCCGTATTGTTTTAAGTTTAACAACTAATGTAATCTAATATGCAATGGATAACAACTAGATGTGGAATGAAAATACAATGAGCTAGGCTAAAACTGAACTAAGATGTCACTAGTCTAAAACAGTGCTGAACTAACAAGTCATTATCAAACTTAAAACAAAATGATAGAGCATGAATTGAATGCAATTTGACTCTGGAGTACCCTAACTAAGTTATCATGCATTAATCTATGGGATTCTACAGCTTGTTTTGTCCATCATGAATGGTGTTTTGGAAGAGCTTCTTAGAACAATCCTGGTTGTACAATTCAGTGCAAATGCAAAGATAAAGACTAAAATAAATTAAAAAACTAAGACATCACAGCTATCTCCTACCCATCATTATGATATTTTGGAAGAGCGTTTTAAGAGTAAGATTAGCTATGCTACTTAGTGCAAACAAACAACTGAAACATTCAGTATCACAGTCATGCCTTAGACATCATAAGGATTTTTTGGAAGAGTTTGCTTAGTATAAGTTCAACTGTGATAATGAACAAAAGAAATTACAAATAAATCCTACAACACTACAGCCATTTCCCATTCATTATCATGATATTTTGGAAGAGTTTCTTCTTTTGGAAGAATTTCTTAGAACAAGTATAGCTATAGTGGCTAATGAAATTAACTATGAACTCAAACTTCAAAAACATGAAAACGACTAAGATACTTATCTAGATTACGAAAGTAAAGCCATGCAGGAGGCAGGGGCCCTCTACCACCAGACGGAATCTAACTCAAAATCAACTCAACGCGTTCAAAGCAATGTTGTCTTCTTCATTAAAGGAAAATAACTTGAAATAGAGTATTCTCGGTCTTCAGAAATATAGCAGTCAATCCATGAAATCTAAGCAAAATCTAGAGCTTGTCTCTCGGTTTCCCGAGTGCTTTTATAACAAATCTACATAACAGAACTTGCAACAATACGGGGATCATTGTCTTTCCTTATCAAAATCGTACTAGGACTCTAAAGATGGCAGCGTAAAGGGAAAAAGGACATCTGGACTAGGATAGTCCTATTAGAAGTCTTCCTCCTTGAATGAGTTCCCACGTACCAAAACCACGTCCAGAATTCGGTTCATTCTTCATGGTGAGCAACGAACAATGAGGACATAATGTGGAATATACCCATGTGTGGCTTTTCCTGAGAGGACACCTGGAACATGCTTGAACGTGAAGACAGCTGCAGAATTGCCGGTTAGCTACGGAATGTCTGCATTCTGCAGCTAGTTCCGGTCAAAATGCATTACAATGACAAAATCATAAAACTTAGCAAGTTAGCCATGTTAATCATTCTAAAAGTAATTTTAACTAATTTCATTGATCATTTGGGTCTGGGATAACAATGGAAAAAGGAAAATGAGGTAAAGTAAGATGAAAGAAAGCACAATCTTGGGGCTCAACATACCCCCATTGTTGACTTCTTGCATGTCCTCATGCAACTTATTCCATAAACTCAGAGACTTCTGCAAGAACATCTAATCCTCTCCTTCTTCTTTGCCTGGAAGTTAAAGGTCTTCTGGGTTTTCTGATGACTAGTTTGAACCTTAAGTTGATAAGTGCCCTGATTAGCTTCTTGTTCCTCTTTTTCAACTTTTCATTAGCCTTTTCCACTTTGTCCATTTGTAGAGATAAGGTTGAGTTCATACTGGTTTGAGTTTGACTTGTTCCTTTAGAATATCATTCTCAGTTTTGATATTTCTATTAAGTACTTCCAGCTCATACCTATCCCTTCTTAACACATCTATTTTGGACAGTGGAGGAATAGGGGTTCTATCTCTACTCTCTGAAGCTTTCCTTTCCAATGTTTCAACATAGTCATAAACTTCTTGCTGAGCAGGGTCAATTTCAGGGGTTTCTTCATTAAAATCTTCTTCAACATCTTCTTCAATAGATGTTTCCTCATCTTCTATATTTATCACCCCTGTTTGTTTGATCTGTTTTTTCCTTAGTTTCCCCCTGAGTCTATGGCTTCTTCTTGGCTGGGATGATCCCTCTCCTTTTTCTGTGGCAGATTTTCTGATTACCCTCTCTTTCTTAAGTTGTCTCTTAATCTGAGTCAACTTCTCAGAGATTATTTCTTCACTACTTTCCTGTACTGTTTTGTCAATTTCAATTTTAGAGGCTCTCCATTTTCTGCTTCTCCTTGTAGGCTGATGTTCAGGTGAGGGCTCTTTTGGTTCCTCAAAGTGGTTTCTTACCAATAAATTATCCCAAGTGTCTTTTGTTTTGGCTAAATGGTGTTCAATTAAAATCTTAACCAAGCCATGATGGTATAGAGTTGTCTCTAGGAATTGGACTCTCCTTTGAACACCAGAAGCCATTTTTTTTAAACTTTGAAGCAAGAAATAGGGAAAATTTAGCTCTTCCTCCAGAAAATGCATTATCAACCTAATATGGTAAACATAAAATGTGCCATATCTACCTTCACAAGTGATAAATTTTTGTAGAATAAGCAATATGTTTCTCCATTTATTTTTTAATGTAGAACTTGGAATTCCCTTTTTAAACATAGTGACATCCATACCTGGTGATTTTAGGATTTTCTTCCATGATTCATTATGAAATTCTCTGTTTTTAAACCATCTCTCTCCATGTCTAAGAAATCCTGTTGCTTCTGCAATAAAAACCTCTGTGACAGTGAATTTAACATCTCCAACTTCAACCTCGGCTCCTTTGAATGACCTTGCAAATGTTTTAGTAACTTCCTTGTGGAAGCCATTAAATTTCTCAAGAAATTGTAGCCATCCTACCTGTTGCAACATTTCTCTACTTTGAGGGTATCCTTCTAGGTATTTTGTGCCCACTGGTTCAGTTCTTACAATAAGGCCCAGAATTCCTTCTTCAATCTTCAGATTAGTACTCTTTCTGCTCATGGAAACAATAACTTCAACCTTCAAATTGATATACCTCTGGTTCACGGTGATAGTGCTTCAATCTTCAAACTGATATATCTCTGCTTCTCGGTAACAATGGCTTCAAATTCCACACTGATATACCTCTGCTTCTTTGTGACAATGGCTTCAAACTCCACACTAATATACCTCTGCTTCTCGGTGACAATGGCTTCAAATTCCACTCTAATTTACGGTGATAATGCTTCAATCTCTGCTCACGGTGATAGTGGTTTGATATTTCAAACTGATATACCTCTGCTCACGATGATAGAGATATCTCTGTTTTGCGGAATGAAATGACGAAGGGCTGGCTACGGAATGGAGTGATGGAAGTAGTGACGGAATGAGTTAATGAAGTGAGGTGAAGGAAACAAATCAATGAGTGAAAATACTGCGGAGAGTTTTACAACGGATTCAAAAAAAATCATCATTAAATGATTTGGCTGGGTGACGTGAGGAAATCAAACACTTCAGCCTTTTTGACCGCTTAAATGATGGTCGGGTATAGAATTTGAAATGAAAGATTTTTATCCAAAGTTTTGCAGAGGGTATATTTGGTATGATCAATAAAAATAATCAAAACAACTTTTTCGAATGATTCACAACTAGACTATACTAAAGTTTTTATGAAATGCCATTATAACCAGAACTTTTTACCTTTGCTTTTCATTTGCTTTTTGTGGTCTTTGTATACTTTTTTCTCCTCTGGAAGAGTCTTCATAATCCTTCTTGATTCTTCTTGTTCATGGATATACTGGATCATCTTGTTGCAATTCAAATGTTTGTTGATCAGTGCCTTCAGGATCTGTAGCTGCGGAATGACTGTCTGGCTGCGGAAAGTCTGATTAGCTGCAGAATATCTGTTTAGCTGCAGAATGTACCTGTGGAGAATTTTTAATCATGGAATGGAGTGGTTTGGAATATACATAGAATATTTTATGGAATGAGTGAAGATAGGTGATGAAATATGGTATAATGAAATATGTATGAAGTGAATGATGAAATGGGATGGATTCAATTTATGATAGAGTGTCAGAAAGACTCTGATTTTCACCCTATCTTTTTTGTATAAACATGCCAATCAATGATTGGTTTTCATGTTTATACCTTCTTCTTCTTTTTTCAAAAGAAATGCTTCAGAAAATTCAATCAAGTTGATGAAGAAGAAAGATTATTCTTCATTAACTTCACATCACTATTTTCCTGGAACTTCTAGACAAATTCTTCTCTTGAGAGTGGTTTGTGATACAACTTCAATATATGACCATTCACAAGAAAAGTGACCTCTTCTTCATCTATTGTCCTGATTTTTACAGCTCCATTGTCAAAAATTTCAACAATTTCATATGGGCCTAACCAATGTGTTTGAAATTTACCTTGAAAATCCTTGAATTTTGAATCAAACAAGAGACCCCAGTCACCTTCTTTGAATTTCTTCTCTTTGATGTACTTATCATGCCATCTAGTCCTTTGCTGTTGGACTAGACTTGTTTTCTGAACTGCATCTTGTCTGATCTCGTCCAATTCATTAATCTGCTCCAGTCTATGCATTTGTGCCTCTGTTAAATCAAGTCCTAGCTGAACTGCCATTTTCAAAGTTTGAATCTAGAAATATATGGGAAACAAAACTTGCTTTCTATAAACAAGTTCATAAGGAGTATGGCCTATTGTGTTTCTCCATGTAGTTCTATAGGCCCACAAGGCTTCAAGAAGCCTATCTACCCAATCTCTTCTATGTAAATGAAAAGTCTTTGTTAGGATTCCTTCAATGACCTTATTAGTAGATTCCAATTGACCATTTGCTTGTGGATGATAAGGAGTAGATTTTCTATGCCTGATTTTGTACCTCTCCATCATTTGTTCCACTAGCCTTGATGTAAATTGAGCTCCTTGATCTGTAACAATTTCCCTCAGGACACCAAAATGAGTAAAAATATCCTCAAAAAGAAAAGTAACTACAAATGCTTCATTATCAAAAAGTAATGGCTTGGCTTCTACCCATTTGGTAACATAATCAATGCAAACTAATATATATCTCTTTTGTCTTGATGGAGGACTAATAGGTCCTACAAAATCCAAAGCCCATTTTTCAAAAGGTTCAATATGTACCTGAGGTTGTAATGGCATTTCACCTGAAGGAGAAGGTTTCCCTACTCTTTGGCAACTGTCACACCCTTTGACATACTCTTTAGCATCTTTAAACAAGGATGGCCAATAATATCCTAAATTAAGGGTCTTATAGGCTATCCTCTTATCAGCAAAGTGTCTGCCACAAGGTTCATCATGACATGCTTTGAGAATCTCAGGCATCTCATCTTCACGAACACATCTCCTAATGATCAAATCTGGACCTGTCTTGTACAACTCATTAGCAACCCATGAATATTTTGCACTATCATAAATGATTTTTATTTTATCTCTTGCATTCATTATTGAAGGAAATTTTCCTGAAACTAAATAATTAGCAATGTCAGAAAACCAAGGAGTTTGAGTAGAAATTTCAAAAAGATATTCATCAGGAAATTGATCTTCAACTGGAGTGTCATCTTTGATGTTTTGGAGTCTAGATAGGAAATCAACTACTGTGTTTTGTTTTCCAAGCCTATCTAGAATGGTAATGTTGAATTCTTGTAAAATTAATAACCATCTTATGACTCTGCCATTAGTAATTGATTTGTTCATTAAGTATCTAATTGCAGAATGATCAGTGTGAACAAAAGTTTCATAGCCTGTTATATAGTGTCTAAATTTGTTTATGGCATGAACAACAGCTAAAAAATCTTTTTCAGTTACAATATAGTTTAACTCTGCAGGAGTCAAATTTTTACTGGTATAGTAGATGGCATAAGGAATCAGGTCTTTTTGTCCCAATACTGCTCCTAGAGCTGTATCAGAGGCATCTGTTGAGATATGAAAAGGTAACTTCCAGTTAGGTCCCCTTAAAATAGGTGCTTCAGAAATTTTTGTTTTCAGGGTTTCAAAGGATAACTGGCAATCAGAATTCCATTTGAATTCACAATCTTTGGTAAGTAATTTGAAGAGTGGAGATGTTATCTTGGTGAAGTTTTCTATAAACCTCCGATAATATCCTGTAAATCCTAGAAAACTCCTAACATCTTTTTGACAACTTGGAATAGATAAGTTAGAGATGACTTCAACTTTTGACTTATCAACTCTAATCCCATCCCCTGAAATGTGATGCCCCAAAACAATACCTTCAGTAAACATCATGAAACATTTCTCATGACTAAGTGAAAGATTTGCTTCCTGACATCTCTTTAAAACTTTTTCCAAGTTTTCTAAAGCTTCTTCAAATGTATTTCCATAAACTGTGAAATCATCCATGTATACCTCTACACAATCATGTATTAGATCTGAAAAAATTCCTAATACTGCCCTTTGGAATGTTACAGGTGCATTGCATAATCCAAATGGCAATACTCGGTAAGCATAGGTACCCCAAGGACGGGTAAATGTGGTTTTGTCTTGATCTTCAAGTGCTACTTGGATTTGGTTGTAACCACTAAACCCATCTAGGAATGAGAAGTACTTTTTGCCAGCTAATGTATCTAACACTTGATCTATGAAAGGTAAGGGAAAATGGTCTTTAAGAGTAGCTTTGTTTAGTTCCCGATAGTCAACACATACCCTCCATTTACTATTTTTCTTTGGCACAATTACCAAAGGAGAAACCCACTGACTATCTGAAATGGGATAGATGAAGTTGACATTTAACAATTTTTGCAATTCTTCTTTAACAATCTCCCTAAGATTTGGATTCATCCGTCTTTGAGGTTGTCTGATTGGTTTACAATTTTCCTCTATATAGATGTGGTGAGTGCAAGTCTTGGGGCTTATCCCTTTCATGTCAGTGTACTCCCATGCATATGCAGAAGAATGTCTCTGTAATACTTTGACTAACTCTTCTTGTTGAGATTTTTCTAGGTTCTTGTTTATGTTCAAAGTTTTGCTTGGAAAAATTTCACTTGTAGAGCTGCCAAATTTGTCCATAGAATGAAGAGACATCTGCCTAGATGACAAAAACTCAATATTGGATCCCTCTTGAAATGATTCATGTT
This sequence comes from Pinus albicaulis, assembly GCA_034641835.2. Lineage (NCBI taxonomy): Eukaryota > Viridiplantae > Streptophyta > Pinopsida > Pinales > Pinaceae > Pinus > Pinus albicaulis. The sequence goes on from JAXQQM020070600.1 coordinate 7,772, forward strand.
TTTGTTTTAGAGAGGATTCAAAGTTTTCTAGAGTATTCAGAATTTGATTATCTTCACTAATTTCTGAAATTGTGAAGAGTGGTTGTAAATTTTCTTCATCCTCTATCCATTGAGTGTCATCTAGATCTGTAATTGTCCTAGCTGGAGGATATAAAATGAATTTCTTAGTTGAACTACCATCAGAGATATACATATCACCGGACCTACAACTAATAAAAGCATCAGTTGTAGCCAACCAAGGTCTTCCTAATATAACAGGATGGCCTCCTAGATTATTCTTAGGAGTTAGGATCATGAAATCCACAGGGTACTCCCAAGAATCTAGGGACACTGGAATGTCTTCTATTACCCCATCTGGTTTGATCACAGATCTATCTGCTAATTGTAATAGTGTGGGTGTAAAGAGAAGATTAGGAAGTTTCAGTTTATCCATGATTTGTCTACTCATGATATTGATTGCTGCTCCTAAGTCAATGAGTGTGTTTTGGATTTCAATTCCATTGATGTGAATTTTAACAACTGGATTTCCTGGGTCAAGATACTTTGGAATAGAAATCTTGCCCATCATAATGTCTGCTATTTTTCCTACCAGTTGAATTTTCTTTGTTTCTCTTATTCTTTTTCTTGTTTTCTTCATGCTCAACCCCTTTATTGTTTTGGCTAAAATTGGAATTTCCATGATGGCTTGTAATAATGGAATTTTAATGCAAACATTTCTCAGCTCATCTAGGAAATCATAATTAGGCACCATAATTTGTTTTTCTACACCTCTATCAATTTGTAATATTTCTGGAAAGGGAGGTATAGAAGTAGATGTGGATGGTTGCTCTAATATAGGAGTTGAAATTATTGGATCTTTTTGCTTTAATTTTTTAGTGTTTGGGTCTTGAAAAGATGTGTCTTCCTCAAGACTTTTATTCACCCGTAGAGAGTCTTCCTCAGAGTTATCTTGTTCTTGTATGATCACAGAAGGTTTCCTCTTTTCAAGTATTCTTCCAGACCTAAGTTGAACATCACTAAGGTCTAAAGGAGTAATTAAATAAGTTTGAAACTGTTGGCCTTCTATCATGTATGTGTTCTGAGGATTTTTATTATTGGGGTTTGGTATGGGTTGAGCAGGCAATTGATTTGATTTTTGAGGGAATGGTAATGGAAGTGGTTGATTTTGATGTGGTAGGTTCTGATGATGTTGTTGAGAATTTTGTTGAAAATTTTGTTGAGGATTTTGAGGATAAAAATGTGGGTATGGTGGATAGGATGGTGGATACTGATAGTATTGAGAGTATCTTCCAAAGGGATTTTGTGCTCCTTGTGCCCAAGCTTGAGATTGATTTTGAAATTGAGGCCAAGGTTGCTACCAAGAATTCCTAGGTGGAGGTTGATTATACATTTGATCATGGAATCCTTGTATTTGAGGTCCCTGACAAGGTCTTCTAGAGACAAAATTAAGAGATTCTGTGGAATCTGTAGGAGTTTCCTCCTGAAAGACAACTTTGAGACCAGGAAGAGAAGGAAAATTATTGGTCTCATGTTTTTCAGAACAAATGACATAGGTCTCTACAACTTTTACATCCAAAGGGCACTCTCTCAAGGCATGTTTCTTTCTACATTTGGGACAAAAGATTGCCAAGGCATCAGATTCAACTTTTTTCTTGTTTTGTATCTTAAGGGTGTCTATTTGTTCATCAGACTCCCTAAGATGTCAGACGCAAAATCATCAAGCATATGTCCTATTTCGATCTACTTATCGTCCTTGGGCGTAATTTACTGCCCTTGTAAGAGGGCAGGATCTCTTTGACCTTTTGCAATAGATGACCTCTTGAAAGGTTGATACATAACTCGGATATTTCAGGTAATGTGAGCTGAGATATATCCCCTTTTCCCATCATGTTAAGGATATCCAACCATTCATCCCTAATTGTCTTCAACAAGAGAGCTTTTAAGGTGTCTTGATCTAAGTTCTCCATTTTTTCTCTTTTGATGTTGTAATGAAATCTATCCAACAACCTCCAACCTTATCTTTTGTACCATCTTTAAACTCTTCTTCCATGACTGAATGTAATGTGTCAATCCAACACTTTCTTAGGAAACTATTGTTTCATGTCTTCCAATGTTCTAATAGAACTCATATCTCTGAATCCCATACACCACTTCACACAATGCTTCCAATGTTGAAGGAATAGTTTGCTCTGAGCATCTCTCAGAAGTGAGTCAAGCAAGTCTCACAGTGATCTCACCAAATAGGAAGGTTTCAGGATCTTCAGTTTTAAGTCCATAGAAATTTGGAAGGACAGAGGGTGAAATGTTTTTCATGGTTGTATTGGTTTCTTCATCAATTATAGGGAACCCAAAAGAGCTTCCCATTTCTCTTCTACCTCTTCCTCCTTCTGCACCTCTACCTCCTTCTCCTATACCTCTACCTCTACCTCCAAATAATGTGTGTTCTCCATTAAAGACTCCTCCTCCCCCTTCTTCTGCCATGGTTGACTCTCTTGTGGAAGTGGAAAAGTTTGTGTCCCTAACAGGAGTCTTTAGATCTTCTTCTAAGGCAGGTTCAGTGGATGAAGTGGAAGGTTTCTCTAATGGAATATCTAATCTTAGGTCTTCTAGAAGTCCAGGATCAGTAAAGGATGGAATTTGGGTCTGAGTTGAAGGTGTACTAGCTCTTGGTCTAGGTGAAACAAGTGGTGTTCTAGGAATCAAATTTCTGTTTCTGCTGCTTATGAATCTACCCCTTGAGTCTCTCTCTCTACGCATATAATTTTTTTTTGGAATTAAGAAACAAAGGTTACCTATTTTTCACTTCCCCGGCAACGGCGCCAAAATGTTTGTGCTCAACCTAGTCTCCTAAATTGAGTTCATTTAATTGTCAACCAGGGTTGGTAAACTGCTGAAGTGAAGTGCACTGTATGTGCCTAAGTGTTTGTTTCTCAATGCGTTGTGTTTAGTGTTTTATGATGTTTTTGGTCTTTTGATGGTTTTATGTTCACAAGGAAAAGAACTAAATGCTAGTGGAAGGAAGCTACTGGTCAAAAACAGAGTGAAGCCTAATTTATTGATGACAAATGACAAATGAAAATGCAAATACTGAAACAGAATCAAACCTAAACTATGACTAAGTAGAATACAAATCTTGATAATAACTTCAAGAAAATGAATCAAAACATAGACTTAACTTGTCCAATTCTTTCATTAAAGGTATTTTGGAAGAGCTTGAGAAATGGGCAGCTAAGTATACAAATTCTCCTAACTAAACAATTAAACAATCAGCTTATAATGATACAACATTTTATCCATGATTAAAGATTTGTTGAAACATATTTGGAGAAAAACATTGGTAACATCATAAGATTTCTACTCTAAGACTAGCTCCTAATTCTATTCTGCAACTTAGTTTAACCTCACTAAACCTTACTCAAAGTTATAGATTTCTTTTTTAAAGTAGTCTTTTGAGGAAAGGCTTTGTTTATGAAGTGGTAAAGAAGTTGCAAAAGTACTTCAGGCCTTGGGATGATACTATCTTCTGTTCAGATGGTTATGAGTCAATTATAGATTTGGAACAAAAGAGATTTTGTAAATAATGAAGGCTGTATTGTTTAAGTTTAACAACTAATGTAATCTAATATGCAATGGATGACAACTAAATGTGGAATGTAAATACAATGAGCTAAGCTAAAACTGAACTAAGTTGTCACTAGTCTACAATAAACAGTGCTGAACTAACAAGCCATTATCAAACTTAAAACAAAATAACAAAGCATGAATTGAATGCAATTTGACTCCGGAGTACCCTAACTAAGTTATCATGCATTAATCTATGGGATTCTACAGCCTGTTTTGTCCATCATGAATGGTATTTTGGAAGAGCTTGTTAGAACAATCTTGGTTGTACAATTCAGTGCAAATGCAAACATAAAGACTGAAAGCAATTTAAAAACTAAGACATCACAGCTATCTCCTACCCATCATTATGATATTTTGGAAGAGCGTTTTAAGAGTAAGATCAGCTATGGTACTTAGTGCAAACAAACAACCGAAACATTCAGTATCACAGTCATGCCTTAGACATCATAAGGATTTTTTGGAAGAGTTTGCTTAGTATAAGTTCAACTATGATAATGAACAAAAGAAATTACAAATAAATCCTACAACACTACAGCCATTTCCCATTCATTATCATGATCTTTTGGAAGAGTTTCTTAGAACAAGTATAGCTATAGTGGCTAATGAAATTAACTATGAAATCAAACTTCAAAAACGTGAAAACAACTAAGATACTTATCTAAATTACGAAAGTAAAGCCGTGCAGGAGGCAGGGGCCCTCTACCACCAGACGAAATCTAACTCAAAATCAACTCAACGCGTTCAAAGCAATGTTGTCTTCTTCATTAAAGGAAAATAACTTGAAACAGAGTAGTCTCGGTCTTCAGAAATATAGCAGTCAATACATGAAATCTAAGCAAAATCTAGAGCTTGTCTCTCGGTTTCCCGAGTGCTTTTATAACAAATCTACATAACATAACTTGCAACAATACGGGGATCATTGTCTTTCCTTATCAAAATCGTACTAGGACTCTAAATATGGCAGTGTAAAGGGACAAAGGACATCTGGACTAGGACAGTCCTATTAGAAGTCTGCCTCCTTGAATGAGTTCCCACGTACCAAAACCACGTCCAGAATTCGGTTCATTCTTCATGGTGAGCAACGAACAATGAGGACATAATGTGGAAATATACCCATGTGTGGCTTTTCCTGAGAGGACACCTGGAACATGCTTGAACGTGAAGACAATGCATGCATCTGTCTGTTAGTTACGGACAAAAGTATTCTCGTAAACTAGTTTCACAAAATGAATTACAATGACAAAATCACAAAACTTAGCAAGTTATCCATAATTCATTCTAAAAGTAATTTTAATCATGAATTTTACTAATCATTTGGTCTGGGATAAAAATGGACAAAGGAAAATGAGGTAAAGTAAGATGAAAGAAAGCACAATCTTAAATTAACAAATGGTACAAAGAAATCAGATCTATGATCTAAAAAACATGGATTGGATATTGGCTAATCCATGGATCACCATAGTGAAATGAAGATCCAGACCGAGATCTTCTCTCAAATGCAAACACCCCTACTATAGGTTTGTAGGAATAACGTTGTTCAGGGAGAGAAACAACACCGTAGTTTTTAAGAATGGTTTGGACTGGATGGCATGTAGATCTCAAGGACACCGCTAATGAGTCCAAGAGGTTAAAAGATACACTCACTGAGAAGAGCCACTGCTATGATCTAGATCTGAGCAGATCTAGTCCTCCACTTGTTGCACCTCACAAGACATCTCAACCCTCAACATGAGTAGCGCTGTAAATTTAAGGTGAAGCTTGGCCCAAGCCTAATAGTGGACAAGTTAGAACAATTCTCCGCCAAGAGTTGCTCAAGGAAGGAGGTGGGATTCTTGAACAGGAATGCCCAACAAGGGATGTCTAAGCAGACAATACCCTTAGAAAATGATATCTTCAACAACCCTTTTTTTGCTGCCCTCCTCTTCCTTTTATAAGTTAGGAGTCTTTCCAAACCCTAAACCACTTTGAATCATTTAACCCCTTTCACATGAGGTCCTTATTATAGAACTACGCTGTCCCTCAAAGGGGTTCAATGCACCTAGACTACGCTGTTTGACTTGGTCAAAGATGACCCATTCTTGTAATTTAACCCATTCACACCTACAGGAGTTTATTTGTATAGCCCAGATATGTCTTTTTTCACATAGGCATTGATTTATTCTTGGTTTTCAGGAGTTTTACATGTCCTCCTTTACAATTTATTCATCAATTATGAAATGCAAAAATAAACAAGGCAAAATTAATGTTCCTATTAGCTGAAGCTAATTTAGGAATATTACAAGAAGGAAATGGAAGCACATCGAAGGCTTCAAGACCAAGGCCTAAGGAAAAAAAAACAAGCCAAGTAACAAACTTTTAATGGGCATGTGATCGTGGGTAATTAATTTTACAACATTGAAACCAGACTTTGTTGTTTCATGTTTTAAGAGTCGAGAAACATACAAAAGATGACTCTAGTCACCTTCAATTTTAAACGAGCGTGAAAGGAAAATTTCTCGATGAACTTTCTTTTTTGGGTGATCTGCAGAAATAGATTGAAATGACTATTCAGTTGTTGTACATATTTCCTCCTTTATTCAATTTCTCACCATCTTTTCTTTTAAACCCATTTTCTAATGTTTCTTTAGATAAAAAACCCCTATATCTCCATTTAATTTTATTCTCTCCGCCCGAAGATTTACTCTATAAGGTCTAAAACACACATATTTTATATATCGGGCCGAAGCCCCTTAGACCTTAGCCCCTCCCGCCTTGATTTGCATGTGACTCGAGCTCCAGGACCACCGGCCGAAAGGGAAAGGGGCTTATCGTTTATTACCCAGGGCGCCGTCGCAACCGTCCGATCAAATTAAATCTACGACGCAACAGTTAACCTATTTGCAGGGCCCCCCCCATATGTACACCGCACGCCCGAAACAGGCGGTATTACCCCGCACCACCCTCGTCAGAGCAGTGGTATTCCCCGCGGAGGCAGCGACGCCATAAATCTCATGCCACGTGTTTTTGGTACGAATGGAAAACCGCCCATCTCCCGTGCGCTAAAGGTCATCCCATCGTCGGGCAGCGGAATTGGTTCGAGTCGTTGGATCTACCGGTCCTGATCTGACGGTGGGCGTTCTCCGGAGTTACACGTCCGTTATTCCATCTCCACTGTGTTATGTGGCCCGCCACCGTGTCACTTCCACCAACCTCCACCCGTTGATTCCTCCGCCACGTCGTCTCCCCACTTGTCCCCCGTGCGCCTGTGTGTCTCGCCCCCGTATATCCGTATCTCTTCTTCGCGCCAATATATATAGAGGTGTTTATATGTTTTATTTCATGTTTGCCGCTATTCTTTCCTCGCGTCAAGAATATGTCACGTTAAACCCGCATCTCGTCTGTTGGTGAAATCTTCCACTGTTTTGTTTCCACCACCCTGTGTGTTCCCATCCTCTGTCAACGTCCATGTCATCTCCTCCATCGTCCACACCCTCTTCCGTGCCAATTTTTCTAACAGTTTCGGGGTTTTGCAGGTTTTCAAAATAAGCAGTGGAGGTGTCTTAATTCGCCGCCTCCATTTCAGGGATCAAAAGCATACCAGAAGATGACTTCCTGTGGGCGAAATTTAATGGAAGAGACTGAGAACAGATGCATGAAATGACTGTAATTAAAGAAAATACAGATGTAGATTCTCGGAACCCTCCAGAGAAGTTCACCTCGCATTTAAGGTCCGGGACTCTAATTCAAAATCAAAGGCCAGGCGTACAGTACTGAATGGGAGATTTTCTCAGAACTCTCATGGTAGCAGATTTGCCTTCAGCCAGAAGCACCCCGATGTATATATTTTATTATTCCTGTCTTGTACATAAGGAGATTTTTATCTCCCAGCATTAATTTCTGTATACAGGGGGTTAGGTATTTATTTATAACTTGTCATTCATAAAAAGGCGCGAGTGTTTTCCGCCATTGGATTGAAGTGGAGTCATTAATTGCTCCTTTTCCCTCCCCCCTCCTCTAGAAGTTTCAGTCTTCTCTATAAATACCAAAAAAGAAGACATTGTTAGGGTTCCATATTTCTGTAAGCAAGCTGTGCAGCGAGAAGACGACTGTATTCATCTTGTAATATTTCTGTATGAAGTTTCAGAGCCCGTAGGGTTTCAGTGAGGAGGGGTTATGACTGTATTGAGGATTCTGGTCTTTGGTATCTCACAGTATGTAACTTTTCTTATGTGTTAATATATCATCTCTTTTCATGCAAGTCTTCTTCTTGTATCATGTTCTAGAATGCGAGTGGCTCACTAGTTTGCAGTAAGGATTCATCTTAAGTGGTGCCCTTTCTGGAATTAGTCAAGCACTTTAAATAGGCCTAGAAGTGATATACTGTTCCATGTTCACTCTTTTCATATTTTCTACTATATTACTGACCTAAGGATTCGTAAATTGGTGCGCCCTTCCGCCAGTAATATCTTCTTATGTTTCCTCACTGCTAGCACTTCTTGACATTTGGTTTCTGTGATATATTATTTGAATCGGCCCTCTTTATAGTAGGCTGTCTCTTAACTGTCTGATACTACTATGCTGAAGTTTTACATGATGTCTTTGCATTACTCCTATCCTTGTATCAGCCTCTGATAGAGAAATTGGACCAATTCTATCTAATTTAATTTCCTTGTTTAGAACAAGAGATAGTAGGTGAGTCCCTTGGATTGACAACCCAAACTGTTAAGGACTCCTTGCTATATTAAGATGTCCTAGGCACTGGTCTTTAGCAACTCTAGGCTGTCTCTAGGAGGGTGACAAAATCATCCACAACATCTTTCTGGCGCCGTTGCCGGGGATGCGAATTCAAGAATATCAGTTTCCCTGGGTTTTCGACAAATTATTTCACTCTCTAATCAGGTGAGCACAGAGAGGTGAAGAGTTGCAGATTTCTCACCTTGGCGACTCCACCCGTCTTTATTGAATAAATCTTATCCTGGCTCCTCGTAGGCCACATTTGAGGTCAGATACAGCTCAACTGAAAACACCCTACGTGTCTGACCCAGAGAAAATTATTCATAAAAGAGTTTGGAAGGAGAGGAAGTCAGCCCGTGCTGAAAATTCCGAGTGTTCTATTGAAGATTATCTGCCCTCTTCTTCTCAAGAAGTTAGAACAGAAAATCCCGAGTTTTATTTAGAAACCCCACGTAGGGGAAGTGCCTCAATTGGAGAAGAATCTTATCCTGTTTTCGAGGCTGAACAAATTAAAGAGGTCACTGAGGTAGCTCCTGTTAACCAAGAATTATTCCCATCCACACCTCATACCTCGGTGCAATATATTCCCATAGTTATTCATACTCCACTTCCCCCTACCCCTCTCCCTTCATTTGTTTCTCAGACTGTTGTGCAACCCCCACCGCCTCCAATGGCCAATGTTCCTGCATTTCTCCTGAACAAATATGCTCCTCTGGCTTTACCCCAGGTGTTGAATGATATGCCGCAGGATTATCTGAAGATCCTGCCAAGGTTCAATGGTGAAAATGATATTGATGCTCAGAAACATCTCGAGACCTTCTGCTCTTTTGCAGAAAATCTTAGTGTTGAACACCTGGATGTGGTTTTGAGATTATTTGTGCAGTCTTTGGAAGGAGAAGCCAGAAAATGGTTTAAGACACTGGGAAATCGCTCAATAACCACCTGGGATCAAATGGAGAATGCTTTTCTCAGAAAATGGGGAGAAAAGAAAGATCACGGTCAGTGTCTCACCGAATTTTATACTATGAAGAAGAAACAGAATGAAGGAGTATCAGAATTTATCAAAAGGTTCAACAAGTTATATCTAAGCTTGCCTCCGGAAATGAAGCCAAATGAAGCTGCTGCCAAGATAACTTTCATAGCAGCTTTCGACTTTGACTTCGGATTCTCCTTGAGAGAAAGGAAACCTGCCACACTAGATGATGCACAATCAGATGCTCTGGAACTAGAAGCGAACTTTGCCTCCACAGGAAAGTTAAAAGGGAGAATTGAACCAGACGCCAGGAGGAAAGGTAAAGAAGAGGTTTCTACCTCTAACCAAGATAAAGATTCAGATAAAATGGATGAAATAGGTAAAATGATAAAGAATATGGTCAAGATGGAACTAGAAGCTAAAAACGCAGCTCCCAAGAACTATTACAATGCTCCAAACAGAGGGTACAATCCCCAGTATAAGAGGCCACCTCTCCAAATATTGCCGAGAGAGACAAGGGAGTAGCAAGATCAGGTACCTCACCCCTTGTACCTGGAAGGACCAGCAGATGACTCCACTGGGGAGGCAGCCTATGGATTAGAAGATTCCAATCTGGCTTTTTCAAACAATGATGACATGGACTGTCCCCTGCAAGAAGAAGATGAAGAAGCAGACATTGACCATTATTGCAAGCAATTTGCTGATTTCATGGAAGCCCAATTCAATGTCAAATATGATCTCAGATCCTTGAGGAAGAGGACCCGAACTCAGGAGCAAGAAGAAGATCCACCTCAGAAAGAAACATCTGCTCAGAAGGAATCAGTAACAAAGAAGTGCGTAGAAAAAGGTAAGAACCTCCTGAATTCCCCCTTGCAGTCAACTGATCAGTTTCCTTCTTCCTCCAAAATAGCCAGTCCTTCTAATGTTGAATCAGAGTCAAAAGAAGTCAATCCCCCAGTTGAGAATAAGGAGTCAAAAGAAGTAATGATATAAAAGCCCACATCTGCTTTTAATTTGCAAAGAGAGCTTGAAAAGATTAAGATTCCTGTTCCTCTGACTGAATTATTAAAACAGCCTGTATATCAGTCTCAGGTTACCTCTTTCATGCCTCTTCCTGAACTTCCAATTACACCTGATAGTCTAAATCTTCAAGAAGAAAGACCCATGGTAGTCTTCGGCCCACACGTTGAGGAGGTAGACCCTTCTACTCCACCCTTTTATGTGTCCCTAGTCATTCATGACCTGCTGCTTCACAATTGTATGCTAGATTCTGGGGCTTCCCATAATCTCATGCCTCTGTCTGTCATGGAGCAACTAGGTCTGCAAATTACAAGACCATACAAAGATCTATATTCGTTTGATTCTAAAAGGGTTAAATGCTTGGGAATGATAAAAGATTTAGTAGTCAATTTAGCTCAAATCCCAGTAAAAAGTGTGGTCATGGACATTGTGGTCGCCGATATCCCAGCCCGCTTTGGCATGTTGTTGTCAAGATCCTGGGGTACTAAGATTGGGGGATCAATTAAATTGGATTTAACATACGCTACTGTCCTAGTTTTTGGTGGTCAGGAAAGGAGGTTATATAGGGAAACAAGATTTGTTAAAATGGTGACCACTGTTGATTGCTCAGACAATTCTCCAGTCTATAACAAAGAGGGAGACTTCTCATGTTTTGTGTTAGAAGAGAATCAAAATTGTGCACACGAGCCCCTCTTTGGTCAAACCCGAGCCGAGCAGTCCAAGGAAGACCAGGAGTCAGAAATATGGACTCTGAATTTTTATGGAGCTAATTCAAGGGAGGGCAATGGAGCAGGAGTGTTGTTGATTTCCCCTGCAGGAAAATGGGTGCCACTGTCTTTTAAATTGGAGTATGAGGCTACAAACAATGTAGCTGAGTATGAAGCATTGTTATTGGGCCTACAGACAGCTAGAAACATGGGCATCCAATGTCTGAAAGTGTTTGGAGACTCTGAGCTGATAGTGAAACAGATTAAGAATGAATGTCAAGCTAAACATCCTCGGCTCAGAGCATATAGAAACGAAGTATGGGACATGATAGAAAATTTCTTCTCAGCATTTAATATACAGTTCATGCCCTGGGAACATAACAGAATAGCAGACTCTCTTGCTGTGGCTGCCAGTACATTCCGGCCTCCTCAGAATCCATTGTTAAGATATGAAGTGGAGGTACGTTACAGACCATCTATCCCAGACAATATAAAGCATTGGCAGGTTTTCGAGGATGACGAACAGATGAAGAGATTCATGGAGACAGTGGGAGAATTCACAGGTATGGAAATTGATGATGATGAGGAGGAAGAAGCTGAAAACATTGCTGAAGGTAAATGGGAAGAGAGTATAGCAGGAAATAAAGTGCTGCAGTTGAAAGGAAATGTCATCCCTAGAGGTCTAGTGCCTCTAGAAAGATTATTCAATAAGAATGATGTTCCCATGTAGCCAAACAAAGCAGTAGAAGAAGACCAAATGAGAGATTTGAATCTGGGTACTGCTACTGATCCCAAAATTGTTAAATTATCTAAAAGAATCTCAGAGGAATATAAGGAAAAGTATTTGAAATTATTTCAGTCTTATAAAGATGTTTTTGCCTGGTCCTATGAGGACCTAAAAACTTTTGATGTAAATGTTATACAACACAAGATTCCACTCAGGGAAGATGCAAAGCCATACAAACAGAAGCTCAGGCAGATTAACCCCCTGCTTCTTCCCTCAATTGAGAAAGAAATTAGAAAATTGTTGAAGGCCAAAATAATTGTGCCCTTGAGGTACTCAGAATGGATAGCGAATCTTGTTCCTGTCAGAAAGAAGAATGGAGAAATAAGACTGTGTGTAGACTTCAGGAATTTGAATAGGGCATCTCTCAAAGATAATTACCCACTGCCTAAAATGGATCACATCCTGCAGAAAGTGGTGGGGGCATCCAGAATGTCAATGATGGATGGATTTTCAGGCTACAATCAGGTAGCTGTTTTCCCAGAAGATCAGAAGAAGACTGCGTTCACCACGCCATGGGGAACCTTTATGTATGCAAGGATGCCATTTGGACTGATTAATGCAGGTGCTACTTTTCAAAGGGAAATGGACATAGCCTTTATTGGAGAACAGGACAAGTTCTTGGTGGTATATCTTGATGATATCACGGTATTCTCAAAGAGTGATGATGAGCATATTGTGCATTTGAGAAGAACTTTCGAAAAATGCAGAAGGTACGGCCTTTCTCTGAATCCCCAAAAATCTTTGTTTGCATTAGACGAAGGAAAACTCTTAGGACATATCGTGACTAAGGATGGTGTAAAAATTGATCCTAAGAGAGTTGAAGTAATAAACAGCATTTCTCTGCCAAGAAATAAGAAAGAAGTACAGGTGTTTTTGGGCCGAATAATTTTTTTAAGGAAATTCATTCCTAACTATGCAGAAATAGTTAGACATATAACCAATATGTTGAAAAAGGACAATGAAGTTAGGTGGTCCCAGGAGTCTAGGGATGCATTCACAAGAATTAAACAAGCATTTGCTGAAGCTCCTGTGCTAGCAGGACCAGATTACAGTAAGCCATTTATGGTATTTTCATTTGCTTCACCTCACACAATCGCTGGAGTATTACTACAGAAAAATGGAGAGGGATATGAACAGCCCATAGCGTTCTTCAGTCAGGTATTGTATGATGCTGAATTAAAATATAATATACTAGAGAAGCAGGCATATGCCCTGGTAAAGTCGCTTAAAGCTTTTAGAGTTTATATTTTGCAATCCCATATTACTGCTTATGTTCCCACAGCAACTGTAAAAGACATTCTAGTTCAGGGAGACAGTGAGGGCAGAAGGGGAAGATGGATTGCAAAAATTCAGGAGTATGATTTAGACATAAAGCCTACTAAATTGATCAAGGGACAGGGACTTGCCAAGATGTTATCTGAATCTAATCATCAGGTCCTGGGCATTAATCTATCCATGATGGCAAATGAAGAATCAGAAAAAGAAGAGGAGCAACATGTACTAGAGAAGGCTACACAAAAGGTACATGTGAAATATCTGACTAGTCCTTGGTATAAGCAAATAGTTGAATATCTGTTGACACTTAGCTGTCCTCCAGGATGTGACAAGGTAAAGTACAGAGCTGTAAGGATGAGATCTCAGAAGTATGTCATTGCCAATGGACAGCTCTACTGGAGAGACCCTTTGGGTATATTGCTGTTATGCCTCACAGAAAATGAAGTGCAGAATATAATGACAGAATTCCATGAGGGAATATGTGGAGGACACTACAGCTGGAGGGCTACAACCAATAAAATCTTGAAGGCTGGTTTTTACTGGCCAAAATTGTATTTAGATACCTTTGCTTGGGTCAGAGCATGTGACAAGTGCCAAAGGTTTGCAGAAAGACAGAAGTTAGCATCTTTGCCCTTAATTCCCATTCATGTAAATGAACCCTTCCAGAAATGGGGATTAGATTTTATAGGAGAAATACACCCCCCATCAAGTGGGCAACATAAATGGATACTCACAGCCACAGACTATTTTACGAAGTGGGTGGAAGCCATGCCTACAAGAAGAGCTACAAATGGTGTAATCATGAATTTTATAGAAGATAATATCATATCTAGGTTTGGCTGTCCTGCAAGGATTGTAACTGATAATGCTCAAGCTTTTAAGTCTGCCAGATTTGTAAATTTCTGCCAAAGATATAATATTGTATTAACTCATTCCACAGCATATTATCCCCAGGGGAACGGTTTAGCAGAATCATCCAATAAAACCCTGGTGAGGGCCCTCAAGAAAACAATAGCTGAAAATCAGAAAAACTGGGACTCTCAATTGAAGTTTGCTCTGTGGGCAAATAGGATAACCAGCAAAAGAGCAACAGGCAGGTCTCCATATGAGCTGGTGTATGGGCAGGTAACAGTGTTTCCTGTGCAATTGGCATTGCCAGTGGCACGTTTTTTGCAGGAAAACCAGGATGAACCAGATGAGATGATTAGGAGAATTAATCAGCTGGTAGAATTGGAGGAAACAAGGAACCAGGTAGACCAGAGATTAGTGGAATACCAGGAGAAAATGAAGAAGGTCATTGATCAGCATGCAAAGGATAGGAATTTTCAAGTTGGAGACCTGGTTCTTAGATGGGATGTTCGCAGAGCAGAAAAGGGCAAGCACGCTAAGTTTGATCCATTATGGTTTGGTCCATTCAGAATCGCGAGTCAGGGGCGAAATAATACTTTTATATTGGAGAATCTACAGGGTGATTTGTTGGATGCGCCCGTGAATGGCCAATTCCTCAAGCCATATTTTCAATTCTGACCCAAGTGAAGAATGCCAGACTGTATATACTGTATATAAATTGCTTTGATTTTAATTTTTGCAAAGGAGGAAGAATGTTGATAATTACCTGGAGAAGAAGCACAGAGAGAATAGAGAAGCGAAATGAGGAATTGAACGGTCTGCATGTTCTCGACATGTCCGAGGACGAACATGCCGTCCCCAAATGGAGCCGATGTTGTACATATTTCCTCCTTTATTCAAATTCTCACCATCTTTTCTTTTAAATCCATTTTCTAATGTTTTTTGAGATCAAAACCCCAATATCTCCATTTAATTTTATTGTCTCCGCCCGAAGATTTACTCTATAATGTCTAAAACACACATATTTTATATATCGGGCCGAAGCCCCTTAGACCTTAGCCCCTCCCGCCTTGACTTTCATGTGACCCGAGCTCCAGGACCACCGGCCGAAAGGGAAAGGGGCTTATTGTTTATTACCCAGGGCGCCGTCGCAACCGTCCGATCAAATTAAATCTACGGCGCGGCAGTTAACCTATTTGCAGGGCCCCCCATATGTACACTGCACGCCCGAAACAGGCGGTATTACCCCGCACCACCCTCGTCGGAGCAGTGGTATTCCCCGCGGAGGCAGCGACGCCATAAATCACATGCCACGTGTTTTTGGTACGAATGGAAAACCGCCCATCTCCCGCGCGCTAAAGGTCATCTCATCGCCGGGCAGCGGAATTGGTTCGAGTCGTTGGATCTACCGGTCCTGATCTGACGGTGGGCGTTCTCCGGAGTTACACGTCCGTTATTCCATCTCCACTGTGTTATGTGGCCCGCCACCGTGTCACTTCCACCAACCTCCACCCGTTGATTCCTCCGCCACGTCGTCTCCCCACTTGTCCCCCGTGCGCCTGTGTGTCTCGCCCCCGTATATCCGTATCTCTTCTTCGCGCCAATATATATATAGGTGTTTATATGTTTTATTTCATGTTTGCCGCTATTCTTTCCTCGCGTCAAGAATATGTCACGTTAAACCCGCATCTCGTCTGTTGGTGAAATCTTCCACTGTTTTGTTTCCACCACCCTGTGTGTTCCCATCCTCTGTCAACGTCCATGTCATCTCCTCCATCGTCCACACCCTCTTCCGTGCCAATTTTTCTAACATTTTCGGGGTTTTGCAGGTTTTCAAAATAAGCAGTGGAGGTGTCTTAATTCGCCGCCTCCATTTCAGGGATCAAAAGCATACCAGAAGATGACTTCCTGTGGGCGAAATTTAATGGAAGAGACTGAGAACAGATGCATGAAATGACTGCAATTAAAGAAAATACAGATGTAGATTCTCGGAACCCTCCAGAGAAGTTCACCTCGCATTTAAGGTCCGGGACTCTAATTCAAAATCAAAGGCCAGGCGTACAGTACTGAATGGGAGATTTTCTCAGAACTCTCATGGTAGCAGATTTGCCTTCAGCCAGAAGCACCCCGATGTATATATTTTATTATTTCTGTCTTGTACATAAGGAGATTTTTATCTCCCAGCATTAATTTCTGTATACAGGTGGTTAGGTATTTATTTATAACTTGTCATTCATAAAAAAGGCGCGAGTGTTTTCCGCCATTGGATTGAAATGGAGTCATTAATTGCTCCTTTTCCCTCCCCCCTCCTCCAGAAGTTTCAGTCTTCTCTATAAATACCAAAAAAGAAGACATTGTTAGGGTTCCAGATTTCTGTGAGCAAGCTGTGCAGCGAGAAGACTACTGTATTCATCTTGTAACATTTCTGTATGAAGTTTCAGAGCCCGTAGGGTTTCAGTGAGGAGGGGTTATGACTGTATTGAGGATTCTGGTCTTTGGTATCTCACAGTATGTAACTTTTCTTATGTGTTAATAGATCATCTCTTTTCATGCAAATTTTCCTCTTGTATCATGTTCTAGAATGCGAGTGGCTCACTAGTTTGCAGTAAGGATTCATCTTAAGTGGTGCCCTTTCTGGAATTAGTCAAGAGCTTTAAATAGGCCTAGAAGTGATATACTGTTCCATGTTCACTCTTTTCATACTTTCTACTATATTACTGACCTAAGGATTCGTAAATTGGTGCGCCCTTCCGCCAGTAATATCTTCTTATGTTTCCTCACTGCTAGCACTTCTTGACATTTGATTTCTGTGATATATTATTTGAATCATCCCTCTTTACAGTAGGCGGTCTCTTAACTGTCTGATACTACCATGCTGAAGTTTTACATGATGTCTTTGCATTACTCCTATCCTTGTATCAGCCTCTGATGAAGAAATTGGATCCATTCTATCTAATTTAATTTCCTTGTTTAGAACAAGAGATAGTAGGTGAGTCCCTTGGATTGACAACCCAAACTATTAAGGACTCCTTGCTATATTAAGATGTCCTAGGCACTGGTCTATGGCAACTCTAGGCTGTCTCTAGGAGGGTGACAAAATCATCCAATATATCATCCTTTTTCATGCAAACTTTCTTCTTATATCATGTTCTAGAATGCGAGTGGCTCACTAATTTGCAAGTAGTGATTCATCTTAAGTGGTGCCCTTCCTGGAATTAGTTAAGCGCATTAAATAGGCCTAGAAGTGATATGTTGTTCCATGTTCACTCTTTCATATTTTCTGCTATATTAGTGGCTTAAGGAGTCGTAAATTGGTGCGCCCTTCTGCCAGTAATATCTTCTTATGTTTCCTCACTGCCTGCACATTCTAATACTTGATTTCTGTGATATATTATTGAATCGGCCCTCTTCACAGTAGGCGGTCTCTTAACTGTCTGATACTTTAATGCTGAAGTTTTACATGATGCCTTTACATTACTCCTATCCTTGTATTAGCCTCTGAGAGAGAATTTGGACCAATTCAATCTAATTTAATTTCCTTGTTTATAACAAGAGATAGTAGGTGAGTCCCTTGGACTGACAACCCAAACTATAAAGGACTCCTTGCTATATTAAGATGTCCTAGGCACTGGTCTATGGCAACTCTAGGCTGTCTCTAGGAGGGTGACAAAATCATCCACAACAGTTTGAATAGCCATACTAT
>JAXQQM020071319.1:0-84038 GCA_034641835.2 Pinus albicaulis
TTTCCTGAGTGTTGCCGCCTTTCCCATCAATGACAATATTTCCAACATGACCTCCTGGCCAATTTTCAGTAGGACAAGACAACTCACATTTCTGACCATATTCAGGAATGGAGAAGAAGGAAGAGGCTCATTAAAGGCCAAATCCCAAATGAATTCCTTCTTGAGTGGTTTTTGAAATCTTTACAGCTAGAAATTTCTAAGGACGTATCCCTCTCAGGGGTATTTTCTGAAGAGCAGGCTATTTTTAGGGCTCAACAATTGGAACTGATTTATTCTCAGTTAGGAGTCCTTAATAAAAAAATTCTGGATGATCCTCACTCCAAATTATACTTATTCAAAACTAAATCTGGTCCTCATGGTGATGGGCTTATCGGTTCGATTGATAGCGGTGCGACTAACCTGCTTAGTCAATTGCAGCAGTTGTCTATACAATCTGCTTCTTCTAGTCAGGTTGTGCCTTCAGTGTCAACTCCTTCCGAGTCCTTGGAAATTAATGTTTTCCAAACTTCCAATCCCAAAGGAAATCAACAATCCGATGGGAAGAAGAAGGGACGAAATAACAAGAAAAAGGACAAGGATGGGAAGGGGAATGCAAACAAATCCAACGATCATGTTCGAGAGGGTAAAAAGGATAATAAAAAGAAAGTGAAATTTCCATGCAAATTATGCACTAGAGATCATCTTACGCACCTTTGCGCTAAAATTAAAGATGTGCAATGCTTGTTAGCTCAAAAGGGTTCTTCTAGTTCCCAGGTCATCCTAAGAAACCCTTTTCCCCAAGGGCAGCAATTAGTTGCTGGCGTGAATCAAAATACTGGGGCTTCCTCTGGGGGCAACCAGGAAGGGTAAAATACATCAAACATATACATGATAAGTGCTCACGTAGATATTTCTACAAGATCTCGTGATTATGGTGAAGATGAGTCTTCGAAAGCCAAGGGTTCTCCCGATAGTACTGAGCCACTTCATATTACTAGGCCTACTGTTGAGCCTATACCTCAGATGTCGAAAGGGTCTTCAAAACGTTTAATGATCAATCCTAATGCCAAGGCTGCCCAGAACTACTTGATTGTAGAAGATCTGGCTCAAAGTCCTTGTGCCATGTCTGTGTTAGAGGTGCTCCAATCTTGTCTGGCTCAGCGGAGTGCTTTGCTCACTGCTATTGGGGTTGTTGATCCAAAGAGTTCTCTTATGATCACATTTGACATGTCGAATTTTAAAAAGAGACTTACTCATCATATGGCCTTTCATATTAGATCGACTTATTGGAAATTCAATATCTTTCGAACAGTTGCTGATGAGGGTGCTCCCACATGTGTGATGTCACTTGCATGCTGGAAGGGTATTGGATCTTCCGCAGTTGTTCCTTCAGCCACTCTTTTGACTGCATTTGAAGGTCATTCTCATAGGCCACATGGTATTGTTATGGCTTTGCCCATCTGTGTTGGGGGAAAAACGATTAATATCAAAGTTGAGATAGTTGATGCAAGCTTAGACTATAACCTTCTATTGGGGTGAAACTGGATTTATGAGATGGATGCTATTGCATCCTCATTATTTCGTATTGTTTGTTTCCCTCACAAAGGGAGAATTGTCACAGTTGACCAACTGGATTATTCTCCTCTAGATTCGAATGCATCTTATGACTCAACCATTCCTTTGGTGAAGGATACCAAGCCACCTGTTGAGAATTTGGGGGTTGGAATGTACACTTCCTTGATGGGTACTTTTTATTTTCCACCTCCTTCGGTTCATATCAATGCAATTTCATCCTCCAGGGCTCCTATTTGAAGAGAGTTATTCATAACTCATTATTTTTTGGACCTTTGGACCTTACCTTCTCTTACCTCCACATTAGAAGAAGGTCAAGTGGGTGGAATGGCATTCCCTATGTTTGTAGCTGATATTGCTTATAGCTCTATTGTTGACTCTACAACTTCCATTCCAGCTTCTCTTTCACCGGAGGAATTGGATGGAGATGTGGCTCCGGCCTAGACTCTCAATTTAACTTCGGCTCAGGATTGTCTTGATACCACTCTTCCATCTGAAGAGGCAATCCTTGAAGTAATGACTGGTGTAGAGAGATAGTGGGATTATTTGCATCATCGGTCTTACTTCCTACCAGATTTGAATGAAGTTGAATCAAGTTTTCCTAGCCCTCAGTCTTCTCATCATGTTTACCCAGTCCTGAACCCTTTAGCACCAGCATAGGTTTTTGTTGAAGGTAACATGGCTGCGATTTCTCCTACTATCCCAGTGAACATCTCTAGAGATCCCAACATTATAAAGAATTTCTTCATTAGAGCTGAATGTTCCCCTAAAGAGATTCAAATTTACACCGACCTCTTTCGAGAGTTTAGAGATGTGTTTGCCTGGTCTTATGAGGAAATGCCTGGTATAGATCCATCTATTGTCCAGCATGAGATCAAGGTATACAAAAATGCTAAGCCTATCAGGAAAAAGCTTTGTCTGGTCAACTCTAGGATGGCCGCAGTTATCAAAGCTGAGGTGGAGAAGCTGCTAAAGGCAGGGTTCATTTACCTAGTTCCTTTGACTGAGTGGGTTTCAAATCTAGTTCCTATGGACAAGAAACAAGGAAAAATTCAAGTTTGCATCGACTTTAGAGACCTAAATAAAGCATGTCCTAAAGATAATTACCCCACACCATTTATAGATCATATTATTGATGAGTGTGGGGGCAATGATATTTTCTCCTTCATTGATGGTTTTTCTGGATATAATCAAATTACTATCTGTCCTAATGATCAGCACAAGACTACATTTATTTGTCCTTGGGGTACCTTTGCTTATAAGAAAATGCCTTTTGGCCTAAAAAATGTTGGAGCCACTTTTCAGTGGGCCATGTCTTACGCCTTCCACGACATCAAACATATTATCGAGGCATATTTGGATGATTTAGTTGCTCGCTCTCACAAGAGAATGGATCATCCTTCTCACCTCCGTCAAGTTTTGAACGATGTCGGCATTATAAAATTCAGTTGAACCTGAACAAGTGCATTTTCGCTGTCACATCCGGTCGGTTGTTGGGATTCATAGTGTCTACGGAAGGGATTTGGGTAGATCCCTTCAAGGTTGAGGCAATACTTCAGTTGTCTCCCCCGTCTTCAATTCGTCAACTTCAAAGTTTGCAAGGAAAAGCTAATTTTATGCAGAGATTTATCGTAAATTATGCTAATATTATAAAAGGATTTATGAGATTATTAAAGAAAGGAGTTCCATTTCTTTGGGATGATTTTGCTCAACGCTCATTCGATGATTTGAAAAAATCATTGACCTCTGCTCCTGTATTGAGTCCACCTGATTATAGCAGGGATATCCTCTTGTATCTTACAGCAGTAGAATCTACCATTGGTATGGTTCTGGTTCAGGAGGACGATGCTCTTTTCGAGCATGTTATATACTACCTTAGTCGAGGCTTGGTAGGACCTGAACTTCGATATTCTCCGATAGAGAAGCTTGCTTTAGCAGTAGTGCATGTTGTTCAACAGCTCAGACATTACATTCTTCTACGCAAAACTTATGTTTTGGCAGCAGTCAATCCATTTCAGTTTGTTCTTAGTAGGCAAGTGATTGGGGGAAAATACAATCGATGGATTGTGATTTTGCAGGAATTTGATCTTGAGTTTATGTCTGCCAAGTCCAAGAAATCATTTGTTTTTGCGGAGTTGATTTCTAAGTTTCCCTCTGGAGAAGAGATTGTTTATGATGAATCATTTCCTGATGAACATCTTTTTCTTATTTCTTCACAAGATCCTTGGTATGGGGATCTCATAGTTTATCTCTAGACTGTGAAGTTTCCCTCGAATTTTTTGAAAGATGATCGTATAAAGTTACGTCACTTAGCCAAAAGCTGTTTGATTATTGGTGACACTTTATATCATTATGGGGTCGATTCGATCCTCAGGCACTGCTTAACTCTCGAAGAAGCTGAGGTTGTGTTGAATGATTGCCACAGTGGAGCTTGTGGCGGTCATTTATCTGGGCTTGCTACAGCCCAAAAAAGCTTGCATGCAGGATACTTCTGGCCTTCGATTTTCAAAGATTGTATGGAATCAGTCAAGAAGTGTCATACGTGTCAGGTTTATACTCGAAATATGCGCGCTCATCCAACTCTGCTCTTTCCTGTCGTGACTGTCGGACCCTTTACAAAGTGGGATATTGATTTTACTACTTGTAACCCGCCTTCCGCTAAAGGTCACAAGCACATTATCGTAGCTGTAGACTACTTTACAAAGTGGGTTGAAGCTATGCCTACTTTTGGGAATGACGATGAGACAATAGCTCTTTTCCTATTCAATCAAGTCATTTCTCGCTTTGGTATTCCCAAAGAGATTGTCACTGATCATGGCAGTCACTTTCAGAACAACATGATCGCTGAATTAGCTCTGAAATTGGGTTTCCGGAAGGAGCACTCGTCTCCTTATTATCCTCCAGCCAATGGGTAATTCGAAGCCGTGAACAAATCCTTGAAGAAAATTCTTCAACGGACGATTGATAAAGCCAGATCCAATTGGAATATTATGTTCTACCCTACACTTTGGGCATATCGGATGTAGAAATTATATAACTGAAATGTTATATGTCCAAGATTATCCTAATCACACACTATTTTAACTTCATGCACAATACATAATCTATTCCCCCATTGATCATCACATGCGGAAATTAAATCAATTGCAATGCACACATGAAACCATAAAAATTCACACACATTAACACAGTGATTTATGGGAAAGCCTGAAGCTGAAAACCCCAACTATCTATATATAATATATGTCATAGAGATATCATGTGACAATCCTCATACAAAGCTAATCATATCAAGCTCTCAGTACAATACAATTGCTACACACTAATCAGGTCCGATCTAGCAAATCCATGCACCGATCTCTGCCACCTGCTAGCCTGCCTCTATTGCGCAATCCCTGCTGAAGAATGGCTCTGAATGAACTCGAATTGCTCCAATATTGACTACAAAATCCTCATTTGCATCTCCAATGAGTGTTGGATGCAATCAATGCATCACTATAGTCACAACTGATAGTCATCTTGCCCTTTCACCTATCTCTCCATTGGTCTCTACTGAAACTGTCCATGCACTGTAGTTAACTGATGTATCCTTCAGTTGATTAATGAGTTAATATTTAGTGAATTAATTAATAATTAATTCACACCACTCTCACTAGTGTATCAATCAGTTAGACTAGATACAACTAGCTCAACTGTGTCTAACTGAGTTAAACTGAACATAACTCCACCAACTACTTCTACAACTCCACCAAACTCTATCACATGAGTTCTAACTGAAGTCTCCATGCAATCGCTCCACTTAACCCTCAGGAATAGCATAATTCCTTATGTCAGCTCCTGTGCCACATCTGTGCACTTAACTGAAGTGCTCCAAGAGAATAAGATAATGTTTAGAGTCAAAATATTATTAAGAGCTAATAATATTCGACATATCTATTTTTAGACTGGCAATCTAAAAATAGATTCCACCCAATATGTCTAAAAATAGAAGTCCATCTATTTTTTCCAACATGACCAACCATCCACAAATAGCATCCTGCAACTCATAGAACATGATCCATATGTCTAAAAATAGACATAGTCTAAAAATAGACTTGCGCCAAAAATAGCCTGCGGGCCCACTTAGTGAAGACGACTCTTTTCACTAAGCTCATCATCTTGTTGAATCTCAACATCGGATATCAGTCAAAACTGCAACTGGTTTTACTCCGTTTCAACTAGCTTACGGGTTGGAATCTATATTTTACGATTGAGTTCAAAATTCCCTCTCTTAAGCTAGTTGTTGAGCTTCTTCCAGACACTTCTAGTCTCGAAGAACGCCTTCTTCATCTAGAACATCTTGATGAAAGAAGCGGCATGAGATGCAACTACCAATGAATGAGGCACATAAAGAAGCGAGTAAGGTTCGGTATGATAAGGTGGTCAAACCTAGGGTTTTCTACGAAGGTGACCTTGTCTTGTTTATGCCCAAGAAGGATGCCTTGAGGAGGTCAGTTTAAGTCCATGTGGTATGCCCCCTTCATCGTTAAAATGGTTATGAAGAAAGGAGCTTATGCCTTGATTAATTTTGACAAAAATGAGTTGGCAGAGCCTAGAAATGGCCTCTATTTGAAAAATTATTATGCCTAGGCTTTGGCCTAGCATCTTGCTTTGTTGTATATATATATATATATTTTTGTACATATTTGGGTTTTTGATTCTGTGATGTGATTTTGATGAATTTGATTTGCTTTGGCAGGTGTGATTGGATGTCATGAGTCACTTTGGTTTCACCGATGGTTCTAGCAGACATACCTGGAACTTAGCTTCTATAGCTGGGGTACTTCATTATCCATCCATTCAATTGTTAGTATCAAGAGGTGTCTGCATTGGTCCTGCTTCAAACAACGTAGCAGAATACATTGCAGTGATTAATCTACTCTCTGAGGAAATATCCTTGGGTGTTGATTCGTTATTAGTTTTCTTGGATTCGCAGCTGGTGGTTTCACAGTTGAACAACACATATCGGTTCCGAGACGCATTTTTACATTGGTTTTTTTTGAGGGTACGTTTGTTACAAAGATCATTTCAATTTACAACTTTCATTCATATTCCTTGAGCTGACAATGGGATGGCAGAATTATTGGCTAATCAAGAAATTTATTGGCATATTAATCATTCAATGCTTTAAACAATATATCAAATACATCATATATTTTCATACATTTGAGCCATCATATCATATAAATCATTGTATATATATATATATATATATATATATATATATATATATATAGTCAGAGTGTTAAAAAATATACAAAATTTGAACCACCATGTCCTACAAAATTAGGGCTTATGCCCGATCATGTCTATCATCAAAAAATATTACAGTCATCCAATCATATCTATAAAATATACTCCTAAGGTCCCTGCCCAACATTTTTGTTCCTATAGAACATGATGGTATTGGTTACATGGCAGAACAACCACACCCAGTCTTGTGGTACTCCTACCACTCGTCTCTGGATTGCCTCTGGTAGGTCCTCTATAGCAGCCATAGGCACTTGGCGAGTCAAACTCTCCAAGTTCCTTTGTATGGCATGGAGTGTTCCACTAGGGTCTTCTGCATCTGCCTCACCTCTGCAGCGCTTCTGCCTTGGGTACCCCTTAGGTATAACTAGTCCCATGACTGCATCATGATCATCATAATTTTGTAAGTCATTTAGTCCAATAAAAAATATTATTTCATTTTCATACTTTGAAAAAATAAAAAAAAATCACATAATCAAAAAATAAAAAATGCAATCTCATCGATTGAGCCCCATGCTGCACCAGGTGGCAGGACTAGATCTGGATCACTGCAAAAATCCATCCCAGCAAAGGGATAATATTCCACTGTGATGACTTGTTCTTCCCACCATTGGAAGAACTCCTCATCCCAAGTGTTTCGGGGAACTTCACTACCCCCCAATATTTTCATCAAATCAACCCAACGGGCTATTCTTGGATCTCGGGCTTACTTCGTTGATTGTACTCTGCACTTCGTCTGATTCCTTCCAAATTTTGTCCTGCGAGTTACACTCGTGTTGGACTAATGTGGGATGCCTTAATGCCTTCCTTCCAACAGATATTTTCCCATCGAATATGACTTATTGCTCTAGGAATAAGGTCTAGGGTCTCTTTGTTAGTACCTTAGGGTTTGTAGTCATTAGTTGCAGACTCTTCGCTATCGACAGTGAGGATACATCATTATCTCCTGATTAATAGATTCTTTCAAGTGTTTGACTTCAACTCATTCATTCACACTTGCTAGATTGTACTGGAGTACCTTGACACTCATTATCATTATCGGTGGGTTGTCTCACATTTTTTAACGGTATACATCAATGACAAGTAATCAAATGATTTCTCACATGGTCGACTTCAACTCATTTATTCCCATTGTCTAGAATTGTGCCATAGTGATCAGTGAAGACCTCGGGTTTTCATCAACATGCTTTGGTTCACTTTGACAGCTCCTTCAATTTTCTGCCAGTGACACCATCCACCCTTATATGTTGCAGTTTCATCATAGCAATATCTTATGTGTTGGCTCCCGAGTTGCGTGTTGTACCATTTGTTCCACCACTTATGATTTGGTACTTGGAGATTTAGTTGTGACTTTTGTGATCAGATATCTATTGCAGCATCATTGATCAGTCTTCTATTTGTGATACTTGGACTTGATTTGAATTGTACTTCCGGGAAATGATCAGATGATTCACTATTTACTTTACATTTCAGATATACTTGTATACATATTGGATCTGCTCTATACTTCATATGGGGACATGCTTTTCTTTCACTGATCAGGGGTATGCTTGCTTCATACATGAGCTATCTTTCTGATCTCTCTCTCTAGTTTTTTGGCAGGCTGGAATTTGGTGAAGTCCTCTCTAGTCCTTGCAAGGTTCTTTCTATGCACATAATACATTTCGGCCGTCATGTACCCCTTTTGACCTCATATATTAGGGGGCATCTATTATAGCATCATTTATCACTAGCTCATACTTGATGATTTATGCTTTGGCCTTGGGTACCCCTTCCCTTTAGACTCAGACATTTTCTCAAAAAAAAGTATCTTAAAACCCATACGCGACTCTGCCCAGAATTTTCCATGTATAGACACGAGTCCATCTATAGAGAACCGCGTATGCCATTTTAATTATATATATATATATATATATATATATATATATATATATATATATATTCCTTATTTTGAGGTGGGGTTTACAATTGTTCCAGTAACTTAACCACCCCAACCTGTGGCCTAACTGTTCCCAACTGTAAAAAAACTAATTTGAGGGAGTATAAAAGCCCCTCAAGGGAATGGCCTAAGGGAGGAAGAGAGAGAGAAATATAGATATTATACACTATTGGAGCCCTATCCAAGTCTGATATATTCCCGTGCCTCTTTCACTTCCCAGATATATTCGAGAAACCCTTGTTTCCTTGAGATGTTCATCACCCTATATGACATCCATTGTGCACTCATCTTGGAAGAAATCTTGAGAGGCTAGGGTTGGGCGGATCCAGAGGACGGTATGCTCGAAGGCCGTGGCAGATTTCAGGTGATCTCTTCACGTTTATGTATTGTACATGTCATTAATAATGGAAGAATCCATCTTGCTCCTGATGTTTACGTGTCAATTATATTTTATACATGTGTAATGATCATTAATTGAACATTTAATATTTTTTTTATGATGTTATACATGATTTCCACTAACATATAGAACATATATATGCTGTACAACTAGGATTTTATGTTCGTTCTTTGCTAGTTTACAAATTTTGGAGCACAAAGTGTTGCAGGGGGTTTGCACCCTGCGGGATCTACTTCAACCGAGGGATATCCAGGTAAGTTCTGAAACCTGTAGTTTCTATTTTTTAGCATAAAAGTGGTTTAGTGAGTCCTTCTTATGATGGCATGCCCTTGATCTATGAAGGTTATCAACCCAAGACCTCTAGGTTCTCAACAAATACTGAAAATCCTCTTTCGAGTCCTTCCTACAATGGATTTTTCTACCAGCTCCACAACTTCAGACATTTCCACATTGTCACCAAAACAAAGATAATAGTGGATAGGATCGTCTTCACTCTTCAAGATATTTTATTTCTTTTTCCCCTTCTTCGTACTCCTTTTCCCACCACCTTGAAATTGCGAAACACCCTACTCCATCTCCATGCCTTTGGAGCACTCCACAGGGTTCGAAGGAAAGGGTTCTCCTTTTTGTGTGGGAAACGACTGAGTACCTACCTCCTCCTGGCAAGTATTTGTGCACATTTCCTTCCTAATAGGGGAAACTTCAAAACCTGCGCCCTCAAACCCTGTGACTCACTGTGTATCTAAAGTAAAAACCTCGAGACTTTCCACGAACTCTTGATTAGCTTCACTGGAGAGAAAGCCCGAAGACCTAAATATGTCTAAAATATCCCCCTCGCATGGAGAGGAAACCAACCCCTTGTTCAAGGTAATATATTCTTCCAACAAAGACTTACCTTCAAAAACACCGCCTTGAACAAAGGATAAATGGTAAAAACATTCAGAAGGCCCAACGGTGGATGAAATACCTTACATGAAGTCTAAGACTGTAGATAAAATAACCAACTCCTTGTGGTGTTCAGTGGCATGCATGACGAAACTGGGAGGTGATTCCAACTGTGGGTGAAAACGCCAACCTAGAAGCAATTTGAAACCCTCCACCGAGCTTAGAGCCCCATAAAAATTTGGCGTGGCAAATAGATACCCCTCCATTATAGTTTCCAGCTCATACTCCACAAGGTCCAAATCCATTGACATCAGAACAACTATGGCACCTCAGCGGAAACATAGAAAAAAATATAAAATCTAGGCAACAAGGATACCCGGAAATGACAAACAACCTAGAAAAAAACCCCCAATGAGAATAATAAAAAAACCCTAATGGTGAAAACCAAAGCGACTGTGTGTTGACTCGAAACAAAGGTTTTCACACCTGCTAGTTTGAAATAACTGTGGGGACATAGCTTCCTTGACTGGTGCGATCTGGATGCAAACCCTAACCACCTTCGATGCCTTCATACCCTAACCACATGAAAAATTCCATCACACCCTAATCAGGCTCTTAATAATCATATGTTAACGAAATTAGAGGAAGCAATGAAGTGGCGACTATCGGGAGTAGAAGCAAGGGCAGGTAGATTATCCAAGTGGAAAATGGTGAAGGCACTTGTCAATTCAAAGGACATTTGTAAATATTCCCCACACTATCCAACATTGAAATACAACATTCCTCATGTGGGCCTAATGGTTAAGAGCATGTGTTTCCTCCTAAGAGATCACAGGTTCAAAACCAGAGGGGGGTAGAGTATGTATGCCTTCGTAGACTTAGCAGTCAAATTGTTGGGTGGAGGCGGGTCCCTTGTCCCATAAAAAGGGGGTCTCATACACCAATTTGGTGTCTCACTTGGTCGTGACCTTAAAATTGGATTATTATTATTATTATTTATCATGTCGGTTCTTTACTCCTTATGAGGCAAAATAAATGTGGTAAGGTTGTGAGTTGAAGAATGGAAAGGTTGTAGTACATACACAACATCTTAGGGCGAATGAGTAGCAAAGGCATTCAATGCGCAACAATAAGAAAATCCTGGCATGGGTAATAATACTGGCTATAAATGGCAAGAAAATACAAAGGAATTGAGTTGAGCCTCTATTAAAATCTGTTTGAAGGCGAGAATAGCATCCCCAGGTGAGGCAAGTGAAGAGAGGTTGGGATCAATTCAGGAGGCGACGTCACTGGAAGATAAGTTATCCTGATTAGAGCGTATTAGAGTGCAATTAATGGAGGAAGCACAAACTAATTTTTTATTGCTAATGCGGGAGGCTGAAATGATGCGGGAAGACGTGCAGAGACTTCAACTTACAATGGTAAATGTAGCTACAAAAACTGATAATCTCTCTAGAAAGGTGGAAGGGAAAGAGGTAACGGTGGAAGCAAAATTTGTGGGGGTACTCAAGGAAGTTTTCCTCTTACAAGATCCCCCACCATTTGATGCAAAAAATCCAAGCAAGCCTGAGGACTTGGCGGTAAGAGAGGTCCCGATGCAAGAAGAGGCAACAATTGAAAATGAGATGAAAATGGAGAATTTCCAAGAATGTAGACTTCTTTTAGCCTTATCTTTTTTTTATCAATGCTATGTAAATCAGGGCTATATAATGGCATGTTTTGGAGACTATATTTAGATAAAATTGGTTAGAAGTACAATATGATATAGGCAAGGTAGCAACATAATCGATTTTGATCAATTTTGGTTTTCAGTAGTTGATGATCATTTTGTTAATGTAAGGTTTCTCACGTGTGTTCCAATTTGATAATATAAATAGACTTGTTTCCTTTTAAAAAAACATTCAAATATCTTATTATTTTATTATAAATTTAACAAAAATATAAAACCAATTTTAAATCAATTTATATTAATAAAATGATAAATTATTCACAATTTGATATATAATTAAAATTTCACACACACACACACTAGTACAAACGTGGAACCTTCTTGATCGAGCTGCGCTGCTAGGTCAGATTACTGTGCAGCGTGGCTGCCCTGCGGCGGCCTGCCCAAGGCCTGATCCCCTTCTGTGCGCGGTTCTTGCTGCGCTGCGAGATCTGACTTCTGTGCAGCGTGGCTGCCCCTTCGGCGACCTGACTAAGGTTCGGTCCCATGGAGACGCAGGGCTCTCCCAAGGAGCCCCCTCTGCCGCCTTCTGTTGATGCTTTTAATCAGCTCCTAGCTGGTTTGCCCCAGAAGAATAAAAGCGAAGCATCTAAATTTGTTAAGAAGCTCGATGATATCCCTGAGATCTCTTTGCCTCCAGAGACCCCCATCCAAGTAGCTTTGTCTCTGGCAGAGAGGGGTCTAATTGGCCAATTCACGGGACTTTGGCCTTCTCCGAAAACTACTGAGCAATGGGTTAGCAGGAATTGGGCTCCTCTGATCAAGCAAAGTGTTACATCTTACTTTCTCGGGAGAGGGTACTTTCTCTTCGAATTCACCTCAAAAGAAGACAAAGATCTGATCTTCCAAAATGGGCCGTATTTCATGGGTCCTCAAGGCCTCTATCTGAACAAATGGACTCCGGATTTTTATTTGGCCGTTGATATTCCCAAGGCTGTCCCGGTGTGGGTTCGGCTCCCAAACCTCCCAGTTCACTGCTGGAGCTGGGATTCCTTGAAACACATTGGCAATGCCCTTGGTAAATTCATAGATCGGGAAAACAACAAGGACCAGTATGACTGCGCTAGAATTTGCGTAGAAGTAGATCTTGAGGTGGGTCTCCCAGAAGCAATCAAAATAACTGTCGGCAGCTGGTCTCATGTGCAGATCTTGGATTATGAGCAGTTGCCATTCAAATGCAGGAGATGTCACGTTCATGGGCACTTTGCCAAAAATTGTCCTACTATTGCAGAGCTAGAGAAAGGAAACGAAGAGGGTTGGAATCAAGTCAAGCGTACAAAGACCAACCACAAAGGACAAAAACCGGGAGGACCCTTTGGAAAAGGCCCTCTTCAGGCCAATGCCCAGCGCCCTCCTCCCAAAAAGGCACTAGAAAACAAGTTCGAGCTTCTAAGCCAGCAAACAGAAGCAACTCAGGAGATCGAGACTCAAAATCCAGCTTCTCCAAGCAAAGGCACTCCCTTAATCTCCCTCAAAGAAACAAGTGCTGAAGACCCCAAAGGCATGACTATAGAAGATGAAGAAGAGGAACAGGAAACAGACGAATCAGAGGAGGAAGGAGAAATAGGAGAGTCTCAAACCTTGGTAAGGAGATCCACAAGAGGTTGCAAAACTGACAAGGACAAAAGAGAGCAGGAGACTTACAAAGACAAGCTCCAGGGCAGCCAGCCAACTCTGGAAAAACTGCTAGCTTCAAAACCTAGGATGCCGAAATATCAACCTCAAGGCTCCAAGGGAGCCCATCAGAAACATAAATAATGAAAGTCATCTCCTGGAACTGCAGAGGTATGGGGAGCAAAGTTAAGGAAGAAGCCATCAGAAGCTTAATAAGAACAAAATCTCTAGACATACTTCTCATCCAGGAGACCAAGCTGGAAGACGTAGTCTTTCTGCATGCAAGCAAGAAACTTTGGATCAGAAGCGAAGCAAGAGCAATCTCAGCCCAGGGAACCTCGGGAGGAATTGGTACACTATGGAACACAGGCAAATTCGCAATCATTTATGAGGCTAGCAATACTCATTGGCTGCTGCTTAAAATGGAGAATCTGGTCTCCAAAGAAATATTTACCTTTTCAATGTATACTCTCCAGTCAATGTTGGGGAAAAAAAAGATTGTTGGGAGTCTCTAAGGCACCAAGCAGAATTGGCAAATCTAGAAAACATAATCATTGCTGGAGATCTCAACCTCACTCTTCTCCCGTCTGAAAAAAGAGGAGGTAGCGCAGTCTGAGACCCGGCAAGGGAATGGGCGGAGGATCTTATGCAGGACTGGGATCTGCTGGATATCAAACCTTCCTCCGGTAAGTACTCTTGGTCTAACAAAAGAGCTGGCCCTGGTCATATTGCTGCCGGATTAGATAGATTTTTCATCCAAAGCTCCTTTCTGTTGCTAGGATTAGAACCTAGAATGCATATCCTCACTAACAGCATCTTGGATCACAAGCCCATAAAGCTCGATCTCCTGGCCCATCTTGATCTGGGCCCTATTCCTTTCAGATTTAGTCCCCTATGGGTCAAGGAGCCAGATTTCATGCAATTAGTCAAGGACTGTTGGAAATAGCCAGTCAAAGGATCTCCTTTCTTTGTCTGGGAAGAAAAGCTTAGAAGGGTGAAAGGGGTTCTAAAACGATGGGCCAAAACCCTTTCCAACCCTGCCTCAGAAAGGAAAACCATCAAAGCTTCTCTTGCTTCGCATCAAATTCAAATGGAGAACGTTATTGTCACAGAGGAGCTTCTAGATCAAGAGGTGCAACTGCAGCAGAGTTTTCACAAGGCCTGCTTAGTTTAAGAAGAATACTGGAGATTAAAATCTCGAAATCTCTGGCTCAAAGCAGGGGACATGAATTCTTCTTTCTTTCATAAACAAGCCTAGGCCAGGAAATGCTTCAACACTATATCTGAGATCAAGGAGGAGAACGTCACCCACGAGGAATTTGAGGACATCAAGAAAGCAACCTTTTCTCATTTTCAACAATTGTATAGTGAGGACACGGAGCCAGATCAATATTCAGATCTTTTAGACATTGTTCCATCTTCAATCTCTCCTCGTATGAACGAGATCCTCGAGGCCAAAGTCACTAAATAAGAAGTAAAAAACGCCCTTTTCGCCATGGATCCAGACAAGGCCCCTGGCCCGGATGGATTTTCTACCAGGTTCCTTCAAGTTTGTTGGCTGATAGTTGAAAAGGACCTTTTCAAAATGGTCCAAAAATCTCAAGACAGTCAGAAAATCAGAGGAAGCACAAACTCAACTTTTTTAGCCCTCATCCCCAAGGAGAAAGGTGCCAACAACTTCAACAGATTCCGTCCAATATCCTTATGCAATACAGGGTACAAGCTAATCACCAAAGTAATTGCAAATAGACTGAAGCTCATCCTTCCCAAAATAATTCCGGAAAACCAAGGAGGCTTCATCCAAGGAAGGCAGATCATGGACAATTTCACCCTTGTTCAAGAGGCAATTCATTCAAGTCTTCATCGGAAAGAACAAGGTATGGTTCTCAAACTTGACTTAGCAAATGCTTTTGATCAAGTAAATCACAACTTTCTGTTAAAAGTTATGAGCAAGTTTGGTTTTGGAGCAAACTTCATTAAATGGATCCGGGCTTGCATCTTGGAGCCATGGATTGCACCTCTAGTAAATGGCAGAGCCACTGATTTTTTTAAAGCTTCGAGAGGGCTTAGGCAGGGGTGCCCACTCTCACCCCTGCTCTTTGTAATCCAAGCTTCTGTCCTCAGTTTTCTATTAGACAAAAAGATGCAAAATCAAGATATCAATGGATTGTGTATTGCTAAAGGGGTCAAAAACATAAATCACGCCTTATTTGCGGATGATACTTTGTTATTGGGAGCTGCCACTCTTTCCTCAGCCACCAAGTTCAAAGCAGTTTTGGATGAATTCTGTGAGGCCTCAGGCAGTGTCTTAAATAAAAACAAATGCCACATTTTTAGTTGGAACACATCGCCCAGATTGCTCTCTGCTATCTCTAGATGTCTGGGCTTTGCAACCTCCTCCACTTGGACCTCTTTCAAATACTTGGGTCTACCTGTTTTTCTCAAAAGACCTGTAAGAAAAGACTGGCTTCCACAACTTGAAAAATTCAAGACCAGGATCCAAGCCTGGGGGTACTCCTGGCTCAACATTGCTGGCAAATCTGTCTTAATAAAATCTGTGCTCACCAGCCTCCCTCTATTTCAATTTGTTGTGCTTCTCGCTCCGGCAAGCATCTTATAAGAAATGGAGGAGTACATTTGGAGGTTCTTTTGGAGGGAGGCAAACAGAATGAAAACAAGCTCCCCCTTATCAGCTGGGAAACCATCTCCAAGCCATTGTGGGAGGG
The DNA here is from genome assembly GCA_034641835.2 of Pinus albicaulis. NCBI lineage: Eukaryota > Viridiplantae > Streptophyta > Pinopsida > Pinales > Pinaceae > Pinus > Pinus albicaulis. The sequence goes on from JAXQQM020071319.1 coordinate 16,134, forward strand.
TGGCTTGAATTTTAAAAACCTTTGTCAATAGAATATAGCTATGGCAGCAAAGATCATTTGGAAGATCATTGCGCCCAAACCAGGTTGGGCCCAATTGGCACTCTGGAAAAAATACTTCAGAGGTCCTCACTCTAGTTGTTTGGACAAAGTGACTCAACTTCCTAACTCGACTTTCCTTAAATTGTTTGCCAAAGCCGCTCCTCTAGTCAATGCGCACTCCTTCTGGATACCAGGAAACGGCAAAAAGATTAACATCTGGACTGACAGAATCATGAACATGGATCCTATTGAAGACAGAGCCTCCATTAGAGCGTTGCGCTGCTGGATGGATGGAGAGGGGCTCCGAACGTTGTGGGATATTTCGTTGTGGAGTGACTCTGTTTGGGTAGGTTGGAAATGTCTTGCTGTGCTGGCTCACTTGCTTGACGAATGGAACACGTTGCTTTACCTCCTTCATGGATTGGCACCCTCGCACATCAGTAAAAGAGACTTGAGAGGCTGGGGGCAGAATGTCAGAGGCTACACTGTTTCCCTGGGATATGCAAAGCTGAGCGAGAGACCATACGTCCCCCCTGACCCAGCACCTTGGCAGGGTATTTGGCGTTTTCCTTCGTGGCCCAAAATCGATTTTTTGCTTGGCTTCTTTGCCATGGTAAAATTCTCACGTTTGACATTCTGCAGAGGAAATGATTCCACGGCCCTTCCAGATGTTCGCTGTGTAAAGAAAATGCAGAGAGTGTTGTCCACTTAATGCTTGATTGCAGCGTTTCTAAGGAGATTTGGTTCTCCTTCATCCACATTCTGGATCCCAGCATTTCGCTTCCCAGCTCCACTGCTGGTCTATTCTCTAAATGGGTGTACAGGTATCCTGGACCTCCTCCTAAAAATCAGATTATCAAAACTGCATGGTCTGTCCTCCCAAAGGTAATTTGCTGGCAGAACTGGCTTGAAAGAAATAGAAGAATTTTCAGAGGTACTGAATAGAATCACAAGGTTTTAGAAATTAAGATTAAATTCCAACTGAAAGAGTGCTTGATCGACTTAAAAGACGATTCTAATCTCACCCAACAGGACATTGCTTGGGGCTTATTCCTTGATTTGCAATTCCAAACAGCAGTAAGGAATGCTCCTCCTCTCAAAGACTGGCAAATTAGAAAATCTGAAACTGACTTCCAAAACTAGCTTACATCTCACTCAAGACACTCCCTCTTCTTTGATGGGGTAGCAAAGGGCAATCCGGGCAAAGCTGGTGCAGGAGGCGTTTTTGTAAGCCCAGTTGGGGAAAAAATTCATTCCTATGCTTGGGGCCTTGGCCATTCTTCTAGCATTCAAGCAGAGGCTTTGGCTTTCTTTCAAGGTCTCAAACTTCTCAAAGACTTAAATATAAGTGAAGCTAAAGTCATTGGAGATTCCCAGATCATTATAAAAGCTATGGTTTCAAACTCTCTGGCTTTGGACCTTAAACTCGCAAGACTGATAGCCAGAATCAAGGGCTTGGAAAACTCCTTTCAGAAGCTGAATTACTATCACGTGCTGAGAATCTATAATAAAGAGGCGGACATTGAAGCCAACAAAGCGGCCCTCCTCTCTGCTGGGGTCAAGTTGAAAGACGAAGAAGAAACATGGGAACCCATTCCATAAGCTGATTGTTATCATGTTTTACTGCTTTCTATTAAATCAATTTGTATGCATCTTCAAGTTGGGAAAAATATCTGAAATTGAATTCATAGTTATCTCATCAAAGGAGGAGTCCCCTCCGAAGCTTTGTTGCATTCTCCAATCTTAGCGTTGAGGGGCAACGGGATGTAGGAGCACCCTCAATGTAACCAAACCCGGAATTCGAGGCCAAGATGAATATAATTACTCCATAGCAGATTCTTGTAAAAAGTAAAATAATTTTTTTTTACTAATCTCCATATTAAATAGCGATATTTTTCTTCCACTTTTTGGTTACTTTATATCTCTATATAAAGTTATGTAAAATTAATGTGTAAATAGAAGTATTTTAATATGGTACACGTAATTCTTTTGTTGTCTTATTTTAAATGTAATGTTCTCATAACATCTCCCATATAGGTTGTAGAGTGTACTACTCACATACCTTTTGTCCTTAGGATGAGCCACTATAGTTGACGTTGATAACAACTTAAGACGTTATTAGTCGTTATAATGTTACTAATCCAAAGACATTATCAAAAGTAATAATATATTTTTGTAAATATAATAATAATAAAACCAACCTAGATCCATCTTAACTTTCTGAATCTATCCAAGCTTTGGGAGGATAAGAAATCTTTCTGTTGCAAATCTCTTTTTTGTGTGCAAAACTTGAGGAACCTCGAGAGATCCCTCTGAGCTTAATAGATCTTAAGTTAAAGATGGATCTAAGTTAGTTTAATATATAAGCCAGTGGTGAGACAATATGCTCTCTTTGTTGTTAGATCGTAAAACATAATCTCCTCTATTATACCATAAAACTCAATATAAGACCCAATAAGAATATATACCTTTGTCTTTACAGAGGTGATGAGACAACTTTCTTTGGTTTAACTTTATTTTTAATGATATCGTTTAATCTCCTAAATAAAAACTCAATAAAAATTATTATCTAAGCTAAGTTGTTATGAACATATGAGAGACATATTCAGTGAATTTTCTTGAAAGAGGTTAAAACCAATGGTTGGCATTGTCTAAACTCAACAACTACGATAAATTTTAATACGAATAAAAATATATATAAACAACATGAAATGCATGATTGAATGCACCGAGATTTTTCGTGCTCCCAATTCTCCCTCACACTCAAAAGTAAAATTTCAAATATATAAAATAAAATGAATATCGAACAAAACAATCTAGAAAAATGTAATCTTGGAAAGTATGTAACAAAAGAAAAAAATTCCCAAGTTTACTTAGAAGACATCGAGCTATAAAGTCTTCGTGTGGTGTCTTTATTGAGTGGTTTTCTTTGTCAGAGATGGATATGAAAATTACTCGGGGTTATGATATTTGTTATGGAAATTAAGATTTATTTTGATATAGCTAAAATCTTTTATTTCAATGAATGTCTCACATTAGTGAATAATACCTTTAAATAAGTTGCATTAGAAGAATACCACGGGCAAAATAATGGGTTTATGAAAACCTTAAGCCAAAAACCTTATTCATAAATTTATTATTTTATATTAATTTTACATTAATTATTAATTATTAAATTTTATTTTATTTTTCTAATCCCTTGATGGGGTGAAACAAGTGCCCATATGTGTAACATATACATTTACATGGTAATTTGTCACCATGTTCTTTTTCCCATCACGATCGTGTCTCGTGACGGATCTGTCTGATGTTTCCAACATGAAGAAATATGTTAAGCATCCTCACAAAGTCAAATAAAACTACCTTGGAAGTGCCGAAGAAACTTGGTCAGATAGTTTCTGGGTCTTACTTTCTTTGGTGTCGTGCTTTCCTTGTGTCTTGTTTCAGTTCTTTTGTAGCTATCAACCCCCTTATTTCTTGGAAAACCACGTTGATCCTTTGGCGGTGTTTCCTCAAATGGAGAGAAGTTTCGACCTCTAGAAGCTCCGGGCGTGATTGGTTATTAAACGGTGGTGATAGAGTCGAGCTCTACGATTTTAGGCTTGATCTCATCCATGGGTGTTTATCCCTTGAAAATTAGGCATTCCTCCTCCTTTTATGGGCTCCCCAACCTCTTCTCCTTCTATAAATTCATAACCCTCATTCCCACAATTTTAGAGCTTGGTTGGTCATTGTCGGGCTAGTCTGAACTCTCATTCCCTCACATCCTAGCATTGTGATTACGCCTAAGTGTTCGAGGAAAGGAATGCTTTGAGCTTCGGTAAAGGACTGGATTTTCCATAGAAGGAGGCCTCCAACATCCAAGGCACAGGTTGTAAGCTCTCATTTTATATTTATCAATAATAACATAAGATGTTTGCTTTCTATATTTGTCTAATTGTTTATACAAATATTATGGTACTCCCTTGATCTTCTAGATAGCTAAGTTTATGATTATTATGTATTGTATTACATTTATGTTGCCTCTTGATCATCCGTGAGTATTTGTGTGCCATCGGTGCGGATTGAGCCTAAAAGGATCGTGGATCAAGATCATCATCAACAGTTCTATTTAGCGTTGGGAAAAAGGTACTTATGTCTCTTTTCTTGTCGCATTGTAAATCTTAGTTAAGAGAGCTTTGCATTAGAAAGAACCTCGTATTTGTTGGACCCAATTTAGGGCTAGAGATATGGCCCTCTGTCCTTGGAGGATTTATCTTGACATGAGAATTGAGTGACTCCATTTGGGAGGCTTAGCCTATTAGCCTTCCTTCATTTGATCTTGGATCGGTTTGGCCAAATCATTGAGATGTTTGAACTTGCTTAGGTCTCTATAGGTGTGCATAGTGTTTGATTTTTCTTTAGAGTATCGGGTCTGGGTTCTGTTTTGGGTTGGATTGCTTTTTAAGCATTCATCGACCAACGCGTCTTTTTTCAGTTACAATCGTGCTTAGGTGCAAATATTTATAAGTACAATCGCGTTGAAAACTCATGTTTTCCACTTGCCTCCTCATATATCTGATTTGTGAATATGATTTTTTTTCTATCTTTGATGCTTATTGTCAATGTTGTGAGTTTTGAAGTCTAAGTAGCAAGATCTGTAATATGATTTTTGCTATGTAAGAAGCATTGATCCTTAAATTTGAGAATTTGTGGGGGTTTTTCTTCAAAAGGCCTAGTGTGCCTTGATCTACGAAGTCATCCTTACGCTTTGTGCATCAAATTTTGTCTTGTTGGTGTTAGTTTCTTTGTGGTGTGCAAAAATCCATCATACTTGAAGTGGTAAGTGAATTTTGGTTTAAGTCTTTGATTCTTTGAGTCGATTAAAATTATTATTTGTTGCTTGTGTGTTTGGAAGGAATATTGATTTGATGTTGATTGAGTATTATTAGTTTTGAGACCATATATATTTTGCATTCATTTAATTTTTTATCTCAAAGTTTACTTTTCATTAAAGTGCATTAGATCGATTTGCCTTTGAAAAGTCATTTTTGAGATCTATCATTGAACTCAAAAATTACATTGTTTAATAATTGAAAGCTAAAAAGTCCATTGAGTGCATTCTCATTCATTTGGAAGGTGCATTAAGTGAATTCTCATTGCATCGAAAAGTGCAGGTGCATTCTTATTCATGAAAAGAAAAAAGGAAATTGTGCATAGATTACAGTTGTGTAGTTTTTGAAAAAAAGGAAATTGTGCATAGATTACAGTTACGTAGTTTTCAAAAGAAATTTTGCATAGATTACATTGTGTCATTTGCATCTTTGAATGTTTTGACTTGAATTGGGATATTGAAAGTGATCTGGATTAGGAAAATCTCTATTTGTTGCATCATTGTTTGAAACTCTTCCCTAAACTAGATAGCATTCATTGAATTGAAAGAGTCATTTTCTCATGCTATTTTCATTATAAGTATTAGGTGGCATCATTTTTGAGCCTTGAAATTGAAAATTTAATCAATATCAACTTAAAATGAACTCTAATTAACTAAGGAGAATTTGAAATTAACGGAAACATTTAGAGGTCTAGGCTAGAGACATGTTCCGTGTTAAACGTGGGAGGTGTCCTTGTATGATGCTGTCTCACAATCATGAGTGATAATTATATTGATGTGTGATAAGTATATTTGGAGCACTCTCATCGAACGGCTACTCTGTGAAACAACACTAATGGGTGGACTCCCACGTATCGTCGTGTATATTTTGGGGAGACACCATTGAGTTGCATGCACATTCGTAGGTAGCAGGAGTCGGCGCGTAAACGTGATACAACGACAGTGTGAGAGAGATTTCTGCTCATACTTCTTGGTTCGCGGGAGGTATTTTGCAGTTCCAACGATACTTAAGTAAACCTTTTTTTCAAGTGACCCCCTTTTTTATTTATTTTGTGTTTAATTTCTAAAATTTACTACCCACGAATAACATCTTACCCATGGTCAACTCCTTAGTGGATCTTGGGTTTAGAATAATGGCAACGGTTCATGAGTTTACCAATCGAGAATCCCTCATATGGTAATCCTGGTCCTTTTCCTTCTTTTGGAAATGTTGGTACTCCCTATTGACAACGTTGTCCCTCCGGTATTAACCATTAGTTTGCGGTTGGTTATTTTCAATCCCCATTCCAAATGTCCAAGGTCTTCTCAACCAAGTTCGCCTTCACCTGACTGTGTCAACCTCATGTTGATTCCTGAAGTTGACCCTCGCCTTCTTCGGCTTTTTTTCTTCACCCACGTTCTTCTGTTCACTTGGTGAAAGTCTAGATTCTAGTAGCTGGGGAAACTAAGAAGAAGAAGAAGCAAAATAAGCAAGGGGGAAACCAAGCAACCATTGCTATCGTACAGCGATCTTTGAAAAAGCCTTCCAATCAATCCCATAGGAAGTCAAATTCTCTTGCAAGTTATGTAAGGAGTGACCACCTTCTTGAGATTGTCCTGGCATTTCTAGGATACTAGAAGTGTGGTCCACTAGCTCACATTAGCCTTTGTCATCGGCCTCTAGAGATCATATTGGTGACAAACCCTCGGCTAGTGATAATAAGACTCATGGGAAAAATGGTAAAGTCAAATTTACTGTGGAGTTATGTGAAGGGAATCATCACATTCAACTTTGTCAAATTTAAAAATACAATATATAACGAAAACAATAAATAAAAAATCTAAAGAAATTGTTTTTAAAATATTTATTAAGAACTAAAAATATGAATATAAATTTTAAATTTTATAATTATAATTTAAAAAATAATAAAATAATAAATAAATAAATAAAAAGTTTGTTTTTAAAAAATAAATTAAAAATTTTATTTATAATTGTTATTTGGAAAAAAATATATATATATATAATTAAAAAAACCATTGTTGTTTAATATAAAATATAATACTACACCATATATTACAAAAACAAATTTAAATTATAAATTACAAAAAAAATAAGATTTTAAAATTTGATAAATAAAAATAGAATATAAAATCAAAAAAATTGTCAAATATACAACCACAATATATTTATAATAAAAATAAATAAATAAAAATATAATAATATAATTTTTATGTGTATGGTCATTTTATGGATTTTGTCTAGATGAACCTATAAACCCTTATCTACAATTTTTTTGTCCTAAAAACCTAATTTTTTTTAATTTTAATTTTACATTTTCTTCACTAAAAAAATATAAAAAAAATTATGGTTTCGAACCTAAAAACATTTAAAAAAAAGTTTTTGAACGAGAAAAACTATAGAAAAACAAATTTTTCAACAAAAATCGTTTTTAAAATGAATAGAATAGAAAAGAAAACTAACATTTGAAATGCAAAAAGCGTGTCTGCAATGCCAACACAACGTCACCCACAAAGCTTCTATAACAACACAATGCCTCCAATGCCAATGCAATGTCTCACGAAGTTACCAATGCCAACGCAACACCTCCATAAAATTACCAATAGCAACACAACGTCTCCAATGCCAATGCAATGCCTCCCATGAGGTGCAGTGCCGGTGCAACACCTCCAATAATTGCTCTAACAAATACCAAAAAACTTGATGTGATGTGATGAATAGAAACAATGATTCCTATTATATAGCGAATATTGTGCGTGGTTTTCTTGTTTAACAAATGTGGGATTAAAATTTAAAATTTAAAATATTTACATGTAGTTTATTATAGTTCATATTATAGTTAAAATACTTAATATTTGCATGTAGTTATCATAGTTAATATTTTATTTAATATTTACATGTACTTCAATGTTAAATAATTCAAATATAATCTCGCATTAAAAAATCAAATATAAAAATATTTATATATAATTAATTATAGTTTATATTATAGATAAAATAGTTAATATTTGCATGTAGTTATCATAGTTAATGTTTTAATTAATATTTACATGTACTCAATGTTTAAAGTATGGGATTAAATTTTAAAGTTTTAAAATATTTACATATAGTTAATTATAGTTAATATTATAGTTAAAATAGTTAATATTTGCATGTTGTTATTATTGATAATATTTACATGTAGTGATCTTAAATCATTCAAATAAGAGAAATTATTTTAGTTTCGAACATGCATGAAAGGAATATTTTGAATAAAAGTATGGTGAAATATTTCAAGACCAACCGTTTATTAAGAAATTTTGAAATATATTTTAGATGAATATAATGTGGGTTTAAAATTTAAAATTTAAAATATTTACATGTAGTAATTATAGTTAAAATAGTTAATATTTGCATGTAGGTATTATAATAATATTATAGTTATGCCACATGTAGTCAATGTTAAATCATTAAAATAACAACATTATTTTAGTTTGGAAGGCATGCATGATAGAAATATTTTTGTGGATATTTTGAATATAAATAACGGTAAAATATTTCAACACAAACAGTTTATTAAAAAAATTTATTTGTTTTTGATATTATCTATTTTATCTGAGAAATATTTAAAATGAAAATTGGAGAGAAGAGTTTTGCAATTTTTTGGGGGAATTTAGAGGGAAAGTTTTTTCGCGAAATTTTGTGGGGGAATTTGGAGGGAAATTTTCGGTCTTTAAGCTATATATTGTAAGTGGGAGAGGCATTTGTATCATTCGACTATTCTTGTTGAAAGCAATGGTTTTCTCGATAGCGAAGTTTTTCTTTATACAACATCAACATTTTCATCACGCAACAACTCTATTCGGAGTGATGAATATCATAGGAATTCGTTCACTGCATGAATAGAGTCAAAAAATCGACTTGGTCGTAATCTTAAGGATGATGAGAACAAAATTGATGAGCGCAACAAAAAGAAATTTCTATAAATCGAGAGTCGGTTATTCCATTACTCCAATCTAAAGTTATGAAAGCAGCAGTGATGAAGGGCATGATGAAGAATTTTCGAGTCAAGATTTTCACTTCATCCCTAATCCTAAGTTATGAGGGCACCATTGATGAAGGGGGATATGAAGAATATCCACTTCGACAATCTTGAGGATTATACGAGCACCACATATGAAGAGGGGGAATGAAGAATTTGTAGATTCAAAATATCCACTTCTTCTCAATACTAAGGATTATGTCGGCACCAGCGATGAAGAGGGGAATGAAGAATTTGCATGATAAAATATGCACTCTGTCCTAATCCTAAAGTTAATATAAAACTGCTTGATGAAGGGGGGATGTAAAAATTTCAGAGTCAAAATATCCATGCGTGCAATACGTAAGGATTATGCCGGCACCAACGACGAAGGGGAATGATAAAGCTCTGAAGTCAAAACATCCACTTAGTCTCGATCTGAGATTATGCAGCACCAGCGATGAAGAGGGAAATGAAAAATTTCTGAGCGTCAAAATATCCACTCCGTCCTAATCCACAAGGATTATCACCGAGCACCATTGATGAAGAGGGGGATGATTCAGAGTCAAAATATCCACTTTGTCCTAATCCTAAGGATTATGCCGGCTACAGAGATGAAGAGGAGAATGAAGAATTTGCGAGTCAAAATATGCACTTCGTCCTAATCCTATAGTTATGCAGCTGCTTGATGAAGAGAGGAATGAAGAATTTTCAGCGTCAAAATATCCCTTTGTCCTAATCTTAAAGATTATACAGCTACTTGATGAAGGGGATGAATTTTCAAAGCCAAAATTTTCACTTCATCCTAATCGTAACGATTATAAGTTCTGCTTGATGAAGGGGGGATGAAAGAATTTCCAATAAATATAGATTGAAAGCATTCATATTCTTAATCCTGGGGATTATGAAAGCACTAGTGAGGAAGCGGAGAGTGCGGATGAGAAATTCTAGTGAATACAAATTCAAAGCTTCCACTTATGTCTAATTCCAAGGATTGTGAGCACGAGGAAGGGGAGGATTAAAGAGTTTCTTGCAAATGATAATTTTAGAGCCTGATTTGAATATTGCATTTTCTCTAAGTTATCATTTCAAAAGACACTCATGGTGATGAAGAATTGAATCCTTCCACGGGGAAGAATTTGAAAGCATGGATCGAAGATGGTGAAGAATTTCGTCTAAGTCGGGGTTACAAAAAGCGTCGATGATTCTTGTGAAATGTTTTTAGTGATGGTAAAGAAAAATTTCAGGCAATGATGTCGATGAATTTCTTAACTATGTTAAAGATGATGATAGTGGGGATAATATTCCTCTTAGTGGTGATGAAACTACTTTTGCAAGGATTATGGAATGATGGCAGATTTTATAGCAAATATTGCAACTAGGAGTAGGAGTAGACCTTTTCATATTAATCCAAAACATTCCGATTATACAAGGGTGAGGACAAAATATCTCACAGTTATGTTGTTCATTTGATTTCAAGTGAATGTTGTCGAAGGGATTGCACAAAACATATGGATTTCAACTGTTTTGAGAAAAGGAAAAACATATATGTGATGAATAAAAGCATGCAAAATTCATATTTAAGTGGGTTGCACATAATCTACACTAACGAGTTATGATTATCATATTGGGAATGTATTGTTATGTGAAAGGCTTTCAAAATGTTACATTCGGTGGTAATTGGCCGTTTATCGAAATCGAAAAAAGCTGGAAAAATGAATCACATATTATTCGAGTACGTTATAAACGGGAGGTGAAGTTGTTTGCAAATGCGCTAAGACATGGATGAAAGAATTATTTTTCAAATCATGGAGAGTGTATGCCAAATAAAGACACAATACATATTCCGAGATAATTTCTAGGGAACGAGAAATATTCATCTTATACGAGAGATTATACGGAGGCATTTGTGAAGGATTTTGCAATTTTATTACATATTCTTATTTTACAAGGTTATGGAAAAATGAATTCAACAATGTTCGTATTCCTAAGAAGATAAGGATGGGAGTTTGCAACACATGTGCTTCTCTTGAATCAAAAAGAGATAAATGTCAGAGAAAGAAGTATGCGTTCAAAACATTGTTTTTTAAAATTGGATAGTTATCAACTATGAAAATATATTTATTCATATGCTTCTTTTATTTTATGTACACGATGCAATTTGTCAAAGAACTTCAAGACCATTGTATCGACAGAAACGAAGTAAAGGCAAAAGTTGTATAAACATCGAAAGAAGTGTTATGATCATCCAAATAAATATCAGGGTTTGATAATTGGCAGTATGGACCAAAGAAAACACTTCTTTCACATTTTGTCGCATGCCAAAAAAATTCTGAGGAGAAATTTCATTCGGTTTCACTTGGTTGGTTGTGTGGTATTTAATGAAGATGTTTCCAAAGTTTTCTTCACAACTCCAAATATTCCCTTGATGATGCAAATACGGCTACTGTATAATCCATGATGCTTGGTTACTCATTGTTGCATTATTCTTCACACGAAGTTTTGTATTTACGATTAGACAACGAAGTCGTGAAAACAAAAATCGGGTTCTTTTTGGGTATCCAAACATGCTCGTTGAATTGAAATTTTTAAAAAGATAAGGTTGGTTTCCTTCTTGTTGGGCATACTCATGATCATATTGATCAAATGTTCGATCGTTTTTAGTAACATTGAGGAGGAAAGGTGTTGGAAGCATATGATGGTGAATGTATTAAGAAATCGTACATTCAGGCACATTTTAATGTGTTGGACGAAACTATTGGCATCAAAGTTTTATTTTGGGATCTCATGGTGATAGAAATGCATTGAACAACTTAACGACATTAACTTCCAACATCAATTTAGTATCAAAAAAATTGATGGGATAACTTTTTATATATAGGGCAAAGAGTATTGATTGTTGCAAAATAGAGGGCACCATCGGGTTTAGCATTTTTGAAGTTCATTCGGGAGCGTCCAATATTTTCATCAAAGATATTATTGTATTACGATCGATTCTTGAACTCCATAATGCCTGAAAGGCATAAAAGAGAGACATAAATTGTCGAATATGGAAATTAAAGATATTAGAGATACATATGATGCTCGATGTTGGTCAGTTTGGTGGGAGTCTTGATAATCAAAGTGAAACATGATTTCAATATCGTAAATATTGAATCTGAGTTTTGAAGACTCCTTTTTTTGCCACAAAATATGCCAATGAACATTAGGAAACACACATTGTTGAACAAAAACAGCCTCAAGCTATTATTAATTTACGGGTAGAGGAAAGAGAAATCTATATTGGTTCTACAGAAGATCCGTGCACAACGTGAAGCCATGGAAGACCTTCTGGGGGTTATGTGCGAGATGTTAAGGAGGGTTGCATGGTAACGGTGTTGAGATGAAGATCCACTTGGCTATCCATTTTAGGTGCGAAGGTATAAAGGTCATTAATGAAAATGAAGATATTACAACTATTGATGTACATTAGTATGCCCACAGTACCCACCCTTTATTGGGTGTGCCACAGAACGAGAGATAGTAGTTGAAAAAGAAAATTGGCGAGAAGAAAAAGAAAGGGCACAAATATAAATCTTCCTTGCTTAGAGATGTCTTAAAATTGGAGAATATTTGACATACTGTGTGTGACTTCAATTTGACAAAGAGGAACCACAGTTTGAAGACCAAATATTTGAAGAAATTACTGCCGAACAATTCTTGTGAGATGGGACTCTACGAATGTAGTCGTAGATCTACAAGACATTTGAAGGCATTTGAAATCATGGGCATGCATGTTGACTCGGATGGAGCACTAGTTGATGAAAGAGAAGAATATGGATCATCTTCATTTGCATGAGTCATTCATCAAGATGTGATTCGATGGTGTGCAGGAACCTATGGTTGATTTTGAATATTTATCAAAGACATGTAATTGATGTTTATAGTAGCTTGAAATAATTTTGACTTCCATCGATTTTTTCATGAAGTTATGAGACATTTCTATGTTTGTTGGATTACATGTTTTAATTATAAAGGAATTCATCTCTTTAGAATATAGACAACGAACAATGAATTACAAAAATAATTTATGTTATATTCAATGTACCAATGTTGATATTTTGATTAAAAGTAAAATAGAAAATAGAAACAATATTTGAATTTTTTAGATTATGCGGTGATATTACCATGATATTATGTATTGTTACCATTTGGTATAAGATGCTTTTAAAATTTTTAATAATTATATGCATCATTGAAAGGGGACACTTTGTTTTTGATGCTTGATTTTTAGGATTTTGGTTGCAATTAGATTTAAATTTGTCTTATGCTAAGATTTAGAAAGAGATTATTTTTATCCTTTAAAATTGCATTATCTTGGACTAATAAATTTTTCATTTACATGTTCATTTTAAAAATTGATTAAAGTCATATAATTTCTCCATAATTTCATTGTTCAAGTATGTTGAAAAACTTAAGATTAGAAAAACTTAAAGTTACAACTTGTCATTAAGGTTTTTTATCGCTACAAAATTTTATCTTTAATGTTATGGTTGACAATAATTGTTATTTAGGGTTGTTTAGAGTCAAGATATTTTATGTTTAACAACATGGATGAAATTTTTCAAATGATAAGCCCTTGAGACATGTTTTTGTTTATCTTTAACATCATCTATCAAAATTTTTTAAATTTTCTGATTTTTCAATGTCCTAATATATCATCTTTAATTCCATTGTTACAATGTGTCAAAAGTGTGACACAATTTTATTTATTTTTAATTCCAACATCAAGTTTGTTTTGAGGTGTTTTTTCAATCCTTTTTTCAAGAAACAATTTCGTTTTAACATAATTTTATAAAATGTTGAGGTGACCTTGACAAAATGCATTATGGAATGACACTTTTATTTTTTGATGTTTTTTCTATGTTTTTATGTTTTGCACAGAGTTCATTTTGATGTTAGTTCCTGTTTAATTTATGTTGTAGTTTGGGAGGGGAAAGGACTGCCCATAAGGTATTTAAGGTTGCCCTCCTGACCCGCCTCAGCGTTGAGTGCTGAGCCTGCCCCCCCCCTATATATATTTTTTGTTGTTGAAGAGGATAAAAAATTAATATACCATTGTTCGCCCACGCTTCGGAATGGTCCTAATTCGCTCTTCCTTCCACAAAGGGTTTAAAGAAGCGCTGTAGTTGTAGTCGCCAAGGAATGTAGAATAATTCAACAGTAATATACCCAATTCAACAAAAATATATATCATCCTTTGTCCACGCAAGTGGAATAGTATGCAATACCATCATAGTGGGCACATGAATGAAAAGGCTCGCCCAGAAGGTGGATTGTTAACGAGATCAGATCCGAACCAAAAGATACAGAAGCACCATGTTGTGTGTGTGAATGTAACACCCCCCCCATTTCATATTTATGTAGGTATTCGATGAGAATCGAACCTTCAAAAGGCCACAGACTTATAACATACACATGAAAGCAGATCATCGTCTATAAAGGAAGCCCAGCCCCCCCCCCCCCCCCCCTCCTTAAAAAATGGTAGAAATACAAAAAATTTCAAGTGCTTCAATAAGCTCCCTGCAAATGAACTGTCAAGTTAGCTATCTCGGTGTCAATCCCCCCCCCAAGTTAAAACAAGTCCCATACTTTTTCTTTCCGCAGTGGTAGTTCTGTACCAGAATCAGGCCCCCCCCCCCCCCCCCCCCCCAGGCCCGAAGAAAGAAAGTGTCGATAAATTTTCTTGAACGGTCATAATAACGCAAAGCATACAAAAAAATGGTAGTAGCCAAACTTTTCTGACTTCTTCTTGGCGATCTTCACAGCTACAAAAACCAAGTCACTAGCCTTTCATCTTTAAATAATCTCTGTCCATCCACTTCCCCCCCTGATAGTCACTAGTATCCCTCCTAGCGAATGAATTGAAGGTAGGGGAGCATCTAACATAGATTTGAGTCAACATGTTGGGGGCATGCAAACTTATTCAAAGCATAGTCTATATTTGTTTCAAGCTTATGAAAAAAATGAAACCATTTCTCCATTACACCTCTGGTGTTGTCATTTTTCTACAGTATGCCATATGAGCCTTGGTTTTCTCATTCCCACTCGGCACCATGTGTAGTTGATCGTATGCTCTCACTTGATTTTTTAACCCTTTCCCTTGGGGTACTATGATGGTGGTCTTGTTAGTCCAACCTCTTGACCTTTACATGTTTTGATCAATTCTACCATCAGAAACCAATTGGTACCCTTCATAACACTCATTCTTCCAGGAGGAATCAACTTTAGCTCTTTTTTTACTCTCAAAACATGAAAAATATTGTTGAGTACTAGTCATTTCGAACTCGTTAAAGTGAATGAATTGACATAATCTCGGTATACATTACCCCTTTTATTTGAGATTTACTATTTACGAAAAAGGAATACCTTGATCGAACATGGTCAGAGGTTCTCTTGAATATTGTTTTCTACCTTTCGGATTAGAGACGATTTATGAAAAGGGACATGATGGAGTTTATTTTTTTGTGTCTTTTTTCAAACTCCTTAAAGATGAAAAGTCTTAGAGTTACCCTTTTTGTTGGACTTAGTTTAAGATTAAACGATGAAAGACTTGTCAAGTGATGAGACCGATTTTCTCCTTCCTAAGGCTCGTTAAACTTAACAGGATGGATTCATTGAAGAATGAACCTACAAGCTCAACACATGCATTCTTCTTCATGCTATTTATAAAAAATAAGTAGGTACTCGTTAACAATAACGGGGAGAATTGAACGTGAACATCCTATGTGTATTTTAGGCGACTTGTCTCTCTTGAATACGACACTCACACTACATTTCGTCTCGGGTTAGGGGACATCTACATTCATCCACTTGTGCCTCTATGGGTTTGAAATCCTTTTCCTCTCATTTGATTTAAATTTGTCAACATGACCTCGATCTTGTTTGAGTCAAATGTTGCCACACTCTGAGTCGCGCCAATATGTTCAAGAAAGTCATTTTTATCAAACATCCTTTGCTTATTTGACCTCCTTTGTTACAATCTAGAATCACTCTAATCATATTAAAATATCTATTGTTTCGTGTCAATGATGTGGGAATCATCATGACCTCCTTTGATGATTCCCTTCCTTTGGAGCTTCGACTCACTATCCGGGAAGGTGAATTAGAGACTTATTTCGATACCTTGGAGCTTGCATGCCTCGATGGAAATTTCTTCGTGTTCGAAGATAGGTTCACATCATTGGCCTTCGATCGAATGATTATGCAGAGTGTTCGACTTCAACACATTCGTTCACGGTTGTATATTGTGATGTTGTACCTTGAGTTCCATTGTCATTATTGGTGGTCTCTCTCGCGATCGTAGGGTTGATGAGATCGTGGTGAACCCTGGGTCACATCTAATTTTGATCACGTTTGCGAGGAGTTATTGAGTATTCATGGTTGTATACATGATCTTATCTATACAGATGGCTACGTCCATACCGCAAATCCATTTCTATGATATCTTTAGACGGGTGGCTGCGACCATGTCACGGGTTCATGTGTTATTTGATGCCTAGTGAAAAACTATGTGATTAGGAATATTCATACGAGAGATGTCATATATTGTAATATGTTTTGATTTTGGCGGGTTTTGAAGGAGATCACAGAGCTCTTTACCTTGGTTCATAAATTTCAACCATCACTCCTTGTTTTGCCTTCATGCTTTAGGGGTCATCTGTTACACAATAATTTGTCACCATGCTAATTTTCCATCCCTGATTGATCTGAAAATGGAATGTACTTGTTTAAGGGTGCAAGGTATCCATTTTCATAAAATTTCAAATTGACTGAATACACTCCAAGTGACCTCTTGATAATGTGAGAATAAACTATTTCCCATACAGAGATGGACTGTAGGGGCATTCACTGGACATGTCACCTCTAAAGAGAGGATGAGTTCCAGAGGCTACCTGGCCCTCTACAGACTCTGTCTAAGGAAATAAGTTATAAACACAAATATCAAAATCAATGAAAGTCTTTTGTTCTGAAATTCAAAGTGTTCATTGATCTGTTTTAAGTGTGAATAAGCAAGAGCATATGTTCTGCAATTTGTGTGAAGAGGTTTGAAGTTAAAACAACAAGTTTTGCTTCCTGTATAAACTTGTTTTAGAAAATCATGCTCATGAAATTTTACTGTTTAAACTATCAAAATCTGGAAATAAACAGCCATAATACACACATGAACAGCAGATATTTGTTAAAGCGGTTCACCCCTCTTTTGGGCTACCTCCGCTGGTCCAAAAGCCTCTAATTAGGCTCAGTCCTCTTTTGATTAAATGGTGCAAATGAGATTACATCTGTATAAACTCCTCTAATGAGAAAATAGACTGCTAAAACAGACTCAGAAGGTCCAAAACAGTAGAAATAGACTACAAATTCACCTCCATTGGAGGAAGGTAGCCCAATGCAGCAATCTTTCCCCTTAGCTCTGATAGAGTCACTGTCAAAAGCGCTGTAAAATTCGCAGATAGAATGCCCTGATGGCTCTGCAGACCCCTCCAACAGCTCCAGAATGCTCTCTACACCCAAAATAAAAAAAAAAAAATTCGTCTTCAAAGGCCTCTCCTAGCAGAAGTTATGGCCAAAAAACTAAACTGCCTCTTTCCCCTTGAGAAACTCCACCAAAGGTGGAGAAACTGCAGATAATGCAGACAAATGGGGAGGTGGCGCCAAAAATGGCGGAACCACCAACTAGCCGAACGGTTAAATTGTTTGGCATTAAATGTAAGGTTATAAAATGCCGCGTTCACAAGTGGTGGCGGCAGTTATACAAACGTTTGTATTTAAAACACAACGTTTATTAATAAAAACCCACCATAAACAACATTAAACCAAAGTTTGATATGTCCGCCGTTTTGAATTGCGCCGAGCCCTGAGGTCTGGTTCTCCGCCGGAGGGTCATATGAATAAGGGGCTGGCCCGTAAGGGCTGGCCCCTTTAAGGGCCCCGCCCAAACAAGTACACGTTTTAAATAAAACTCTGTCCGCCACCATAACAACGAACCAATGTGTGGCCTGTTGGTTAAAACGCGTGGTTAATATGCATGCGGTCATGCGTTCAAATCCCATCCGCGCCATAATAAAATTTTTAAAACGCATTTCCATTCCACCTTTGGGGCCCACGTGGCGGCCTCCGGGCTAGCCACGTGGTGCCTCTTGATTGGCTGCCAAAATGGAATATTCCCCAAAATATTCTGCGGAATATTCCACAGAATATTCCCAGAATATTCTGTGGAATATTCTTTTTTTAATAAAATTTTCCACAAGGCAAATTTGGCATTTTTTAAATGGAAATGGAGAAATCTTCAAACTTGAATAACTTCTTCATACGGAGACCATTTTTCGAATCGTTCACGGCGCCGGAATCAGGAAGACGAGCTCTATCCGGTCGTTCAGGTTCCAAACAGTTCTAAGCACCTTCATTTTTGACCATTTTACGACACCTGGTCCTGAGCTCCTGATCACACCTCCCAAATGAGAAGGCTTTTGGTCCCCAAAAGCTTACTGAATCTCTGATCTGAACTGTACAGCAATTGAGGAACAGAAATATCCTCTTCCAGTCAGCCAAAAGAGCATACTAATGCCCAAAAATGTCCTGCCTTGCTAAATGTCGTCATGGCGACTTTTTGCTGCATACGCCAAGTACTTGTCGAATCCCGACCAAGTTCTTTCGCCAGACAAATCTGAAATTGCAGGAACCAGCAATGAAACTTGCTGATATATGAGCTGAAATATTCCCCTGAATATGTGGACTTGCCAACTGTCACGATGGCCATCCAAGGCACCTCCATTCCAGAAGAAGAACTGCCTCCCAAATGAAAAGGCTTTTACAAAGATGAAATACTTCATCATTTCTCCTCCTTACAATCTTGGAGATCAAATTAACTTTTCCAAGTCAATAACATTACATGCATGCTTAAAAAAAAAGTAATCAACCCTTCAAGTTAATCACACATACATGTTTAAAATACAAGGAAATCATCATGATCCCTGTGCTCATGCATCTCATTCTCATGCATGCAATTTATCCTTCAACTTTCTCTTAAGTACAATCAAAAGTACAAGATCCTCAATCACATGTACATGTACTTTCAAAGCTGAAATGAATATAACTTTCGCTACGATAGAGTGAGTCTCATACTCAGCTTTTCCATCCTGCAACTTGCATTCCTTAACAAAGAAAATGCATTCAATCAAAAGACATGCAACTTTAATTGGATAAGAATTCTAAACATTTCTTACCAATCCATTTCAAAGGTGATTCCTTTAACTGCACATCGATATCAGCATGTGTATCATCCTGACACCTATCAATGATGGAAACTTCCTTCCCATTCTTGCCATACTCTTTCTCCCACTTCTTCAACTTTTGTGGAAGCATTGTTGGATTCAGAGTCCAACACCTTTCAACAGTATGTCCCTGCTTATGGCAATAAGTGCAACACATGTTCATCTTCTTGACCGCATGATTTGCATTGTTCAATGGAACTTTGGCTTCTTGCCTTCTTTCCTTCAAAATTTTCTTGTATGTTGCCATTCTTTTCCAACATCTAGAAACACTATGGTTAAACAAACCACAAAAATAACATGCAATTCTTTTCCCATGCTTGTGCGGAAATTTTTCATGCTTTACATGATCAAAGGAAATATGATGGAAATCAGATTTAGACCTTTCTCTTTCACCTTCATTACCTTCATGAGGAGGTGAATCAACAGAAGAAGAAGCTCCCTTTGGAACACTAACAATCCCATCAATGGTTTTAGAGCTTTCACTACTCCCTTGTTCAAGTGCATGCTGATGCACACCTTCTTCCTTCATGGCTGCTTTGGAACTTTCTCCATAAGATTGTCCATAACCAAGACCCAAATTCTTAGGCCTTACCTCAACCATTATTGGCTCAACTATACCCTGTGCATGTTTTCCCAGTCCTTTTCCTTCATATCCCATTTTGGACATCAGCTTGGACCCTATGCCTTTGGTATGTTTCTCAAAAGAACCAAGTTCATAAACATTCTTATAAGAATTTGAAGACAAACAAGAATTGTTTACCTCTTCTTCAAGCTGATACTTGGCTAAGGCTTCTTTGGAAACCAAGAGTTGTGTCTCCAACTCAGACATCTTTTCCAGCTTCATGTTTGCAATACAAAGTTGGCCTTCCATTTCCTGCAATTGGTCAGAAAGCAACTGCTTCTCTTCCCTCATGGAATTCAACTGCTCTTGAAGTCTAGAGCTCTTTCTTTCATCCTCATACATTTCTCTCACCATATTCATCATGATGAAAAATTCTTGCTTCAAGCCTTCATCAAAAAATCTTGTGAAGGAGGACAATTTTGAGAACTCACTTATGGAAGTTGTCATTATAAAAATGAACAAAAGAGCTTCAGCAAACTCAAACAACAAGTAGTTTGCAAAATAATAAAGCAGTCAATCTTCAACAATGCTTAAGACACCTTTCAAGCTACACAATCAAGCTAGTGATGTCAGTCAAGCAAACCAACTTTGCAACCTCCTCTGATACCATCTGATCTGAAAATGGAATGTACTTGTTTAAGGGTGCAAGGTATCCATTTTCATAAAATTTCAAATTGACTGAATACACTCCAAGTGACCTCTTGATAATGTGAGAATAAACTATTTCCCATACAGAGATGGACTGTAGGGGCATTCACTGGACATGTCACCTCTAAAGAGAGGATGAGTTCCAGAGGCTACCTGGCCCTCTACAGACTCTGTCTAAGGAAATAAGTTATAAACACAAATATCAAAATCTGGAAATAAACAGCCATAATACACACATGAACAGCAGATATTTGTTAAAGCGGTTCACCCCTCTTTTGGGCTACCTCCGCTGGTCCAAAAGCCTCTAATTAGGCTCAGTCCTCTTTTGATTAAATGGTGCAAATGAGATTACATCTGTATAAACTCCTCTAATGAGAAAATAGACTGCTAAAACAGACTCAGAAGGTCCAAAACAGTAGAAATAGACTACAAATTCACCTCCATTGGAGGAAGGTAGCCCAATGCAGCAATCTTTCCCCTTAGCTCTGATGGAGTCACTGTCAAAAGCGCTGTAAAATTCGCAGATAGAATGCCCTGATGGCTCTGCAGACCCCTCCAACAGCTCCAGAATTCTCTCTACACCCAAAAAAAAAAAAAAAAATCGTCTTCAAAGGCCTCTCCTAGCAGAAGTTATGGCCAAAAAACTAAACTGCCTCTTTCCCCTTGAGAAACTCCACCAAAGGTGGAGAAACTGCAGATAATGCAGAAAAATGGGGAGGTGGCGCCAAAAATGGCGGAACCACCAACTAGCCGAACGGTTAAATTGTTTGGCATTAAATGTAAGGTTATAAAATGCCGCGTTCACAAGTGGTGGCGGCGGTTATACAAACGTTTGTATTTAAAACACAAAGTTTATTAATAAAAACCCACCATAAACAACATTAAACCAAAGTTTGATATGTCCGCCATTTTGAATTGCGCCGAGCCCTGAGGTCTGGTTCTCCGCCGGAGGGTCATATGAATAAGGGGCTGGCCCGTAAGGGCTGGCCCCTTTACGGGCCCCGCCCAAACAAGTACACGTTTTAAATAAAACTCTGTCCGCCACCATAACAATGAATCAACGTGTGGCCTGTTGGTTAAAACGCGTGGTTAATATGCATGCGGTCATGCGTTCAAATCCCATCCGCGCCATAATAAAATTTTTAAAACGCATTTCCATTCCACCTTTGGGGCCCACGTGGCGGCCTCCGAGCTAGCCACGTGGCGCCTCTTGATTGGCTGCCAAAATGGAATATTCCCCAGAATATTCTGTGGAATATTCCACGGAATATTCCCAGAATATTCTGTGGAATATTCTTTTTTTAATAAAATTTTCCACAAGGCAAATTTGGCATTTTTTTAATGGAAATGGAGAAATCTTCAAACTTGAATAACTTCTTCATACGGAGACCATTTTTCGAATCGTTCGCAGCGCCGGAATCAGGAAGACAAGCTCTATCCGGTCGTTCAGGTTCCAACCAGTTCTGAGCACCTTCATTTTTGACCATTTTACGACACCTGGTCCTGAGCTCCTGATCACTAAACAACAGATATCAAACTATTGAGAACTTTGAAACAAGTTGATGATCATGGGCAAAGGGCAAGATCGAAATAAGACCTCTTTGTATTAACCTAATCAATCAGTATTCCATAGAAAATCTTCACAATAAGTTTTTGAAAACTTTAAATAAGCAAGGCATACCATGAATCATATTTATAAGCTAACATACTAATCATTCATGAAACAAAGAACAAGTTTTAGTGGGCCTAAGGAGCAGTCAAGAATTCCTTAAGATGAACTAAAATAAGAAAACATCAAAACTATAGCAAACAGGAGGTTTGAGGTGCTTCCATGAGCATATCTCAACCTATACTTTTCAGATATATAGCAAAAAAGAACACCGAAACAAAATGAGGATAATAAAACACTAAAAAGTTAGAAAAAAATCACCATTCACCAAGCTGTGGAATCCTGGTTAGAAAAAAATCACCATTCACCAAGCTGTGGAATCCTGCAAGCAAGCTTCTCCAACATCAAGCCACACAAGCCATTCATTCACTTCATAAAACCAAATATCTTCTCCAAGCTCATAAACCATGTATTGCTCTATAACACATCAAGTCCCAACTATTTACAATGAATCCTCATGGCTTATATAACAAGCAAGGAGGAAGAGAGCTCACTAGAGCATCTAGAAGCCTATTGGCCAAAAACAAATATCCTAACTTGTCCTTGAGGCCCTACAAGGTCCAAGGCACAAAATATCTTCAAAAATATATTTTCCGGAATAAAATAGCGAAAATATTGACTGTTAGTCTCTGACATACTTGATGAAACTTGCCTAACACACATTTGCTCAGTTACACACAGGAACGCAACATACTGTCTCAAAAACTTGAAAATTTTCCAGGAGCGCAACACTAAAAAAGTCTTTTTGCAACAGAGTTTTAGAGGCCTTCCCGATGTCAGAAAAGGCTCCGTGATGGCCCGTTGGAAAGATGTAGATGTCGAATTTCAAAATATACCTTTTTTTTCCTAAATTTAACCTCTACAAGTTTCCTAAAAAGTGGAAAAATCCAAGGTTTCCAAGAGCGCAACACCTGTTCAGAAAAGAGGGCAGAAAGGTGAAAAATTGAGTGTTTTTGACCCTTTTGGGGGATCAAAACAACTCCAATTGAGCTGAAATTTGGTGAGAATACTCATATAATGATGGGGAATCCAAAAATGTAAGATTCTCCCTCTGAATATTCCCTAGGAAAAAGCGCATCACAGGGGGTGTTGCGTTCCTAGGCTCAAAATTTGCAAAAAACAAAAAACTTGTTCAATTTTGCTCAAATTTGGTAGGTAGGTGCCTCAAGGGTCCTTAAAGACCTGCAGAGAAACTTGGGCCAAAATACCAAGCCTAGCTTGGTATTTTTCATCATTTGGTGTCGGGAACTCATTTTGGGCAGTTTTGATCTTTTGTCTAGCAAAGTGATTTCTCCGTTTATAATGCTCAGTCATCCTCCTTTGCAAGCTCAAGTCTTTGTTGGCCTTCTCCAGTTTGGCCTCTAGATGTAGGTTGGCTCTCTCAAGCCATGCCTCTCTATTATGCTCAATTTCCATGGCAATGAGTTTGGTGAGGGGAAATTGTTGTGCTTGGGCTGATTCTTCCTCTATTTTCTTGGCCAATGCTTTCCTAAGACCCATAATCTTAGGTCTCTTTCTAGCTTGCCCCTCTTCATCACTATTTTCCTCATAAGCGCCCATGTATTCCTCCAACTACACTTGTGACCTTTGAGCTTCTTTCCTATATTTGAGCGCCCTTGCTTCATAGATGGAAAGTTGGCCACTCATTTGTTCATTCTGCATTTGTAGGAAGTGAATGAGATATTTTGATCTCTCTAGCTTAGCCTCCAAGTCCTTAATTTGTGCATTCCGGTCTTGTAGAAGGGAATTCACTATCCTTGTTTCATTTTCCTCATCACTGTCTATGTGAATGAGTTCAAATTCTCTTTCTGCCTCATGATTGTCTTCTTCCTTCTTCAGTTGTTGTTTACCTTTGTCCTTCAATGGTTTTTTCACTTTTCCCGTCAATGGTTGTTTACCTTTCTCCTTCATTGGTTTTGAGGAGGAGTGCATGGCCCCTTGCCTTTTGGAGGCAGCAAACACATGCCTCCTTCCTTTTTGATAAGTGATGGTGAAAGGTGCCATAAGTTTCACTTGCAAATTTTGGTCACTAATGACCTTGAGACTATTTTCTTCTTCATGGATGATTTCTGTGTGAGTGTACTTCTTGCCTTGCTCTTGGCTATCCTTTTGATAAGCATCCTCAACCTCTTTCAATTTTTCCTTGCTTCCAAGACCTTCAAGACTGCCATGCTTTGTTTTTTCACTGTTAGAGGTGCCTATGTTGGTCCCTTCTTTACTTTCATGACTGTCCTCCTTTTTATCTTTTGGTCCACTGTCTTCACTGTTAATATCATTATTTATATCACTGTTAGCATTGTTTGTAGGGTCACTGCTTTGGGTACCTTCATTGGTCTTCTCATTACTGTGAGAATCATTCCCTTCTTTATTAGATGAGTCCCTTTAACTGATATTTTCTTCACTGTCCTGTTTATTGTCTTCATTACCTGGCCCTTTGTCATCATTTCCTTGCCTATTGAAAACAACTTTAAACCCTGCCTCTCAGATGCCTGTGCCATTCTTGTCCCTATCATTCTTGTTTTCTACATTTCTTTCATATGTCTCCTCTCCACTGTCTGCATTTGTACTCTATGTCATTTTCTTCATTATCAGCCTTGCTGTTTTGACTTCTTTGCTCATCACTTGCATCACTTTTTTTACCTCTGTTTTCTTCTTCATTCACATACTCATCCTTGGGATCATCACTTTCTCCCTTACTATTTTCTTCTTGATTATTACTCTCTCCCTCACTGTTTTCCTCATGATCACCACTTCTTTCTTCATGATTAGATTTCTTAGGGGAAGGCAAATGAGGAGGGTCTGTTTGAGGGAATAATTCATGTGAAGAATATGAACCAAGGTCAATAGAGGGTGATGGAGGTGAGTGAGGAGGATTTTGAAATGATGATGGAATAATTTTTAGAGGGATGGGATGTGGAGTTATGAAATCGTCATAGGCGATAAAAACCTCCCAGGGAATGCTGTTGTGAAACCAGCTCCAAAAATAAAATAAAAGAGATATCAATGCTTAGAAATAAGCCAATTCGAGGGGGCAACTTCCAATACATCACATGAATGAGCAATTCTTGGATGATTCAAATTACAAAACCTCCTTTCTATATATAGGAGTCCATGGGGCCACAATGTAATCCTAGCCGACCTAACAATAATAATTTAAGGACACAGTAATAACAATACGGGGGTTACCAGGGTACAATAATAACATTAAGTGGGTTACACTAACAATAATAAGGGACTATACTAGTAATATAGGGACCTAACATGCCCCTCTCCTTCACAAAAGTGTTGTCCTCAACGCTTGAGTAGCTTTAGGTGCTTCTGTATAAAATTTTCATCCTCCCATGTAGAACCTTCAGTGGGTAAGTTCTTCCACTTGATGAGATACTTTGAAATTGATCGATTCCGTAGTTGTCGAGTTCTTGTTTCTGTGACCACTTCAGGTTCCAATATGATTTTTCCTTGCTCATCAAGTTATGGCAATATTGTCTGCACTGGAAGATTTTCACCTATATTCTTCTTTAAGCATGAAACATGGAAAATTGGATGCACTCGTGAAGAAGCAGGAAGCTCCAATTTTTATGCCATAGTACCAATATTTTGCAACACCTTGTAAGGACCATAGTACTTTGGCGATAATTTATTACCCTTCTTAGCTTTCTTGAGGGACATTTGTTTGTATGGTTGTAGCCGTAAAAATACACAGTCTCCTACATCAAAAATTCTCTCGCTGCGATGTTGATCTGTCTGTTGTTTCATTCGATTTTGTGCCAAATTCAGGTTGTCCTTTAAGAGTTGGAGAAATTCTTGTTGATGCTCGATGTGATCTTCCACTGCTTGAACCTTCAAATTTTCTCTTAAACTTGATGTGATGGATGGTTGATGTTATCCATAAAGTGCCATAAATGGGGTCATTTTTGCTGTAGTATGGAAGAAAGTGTTATACCACCATTCAGCTAGAGGTAACCACTTCACCCATTGTGTTTGTTTATCAGATACAAAACAATGAAGATATCCTTCCAAACATTTATTTACTATCTCAGTTTGACCATTGGATTAAGGATGATAAGATGAGCTATGAGCTAATTGAGTATCCAAACAAGAAAATAACTCCATCCAAAAATTTCCAGTAAAAATGGGATCTCCGTCACTCATAATAACCCTTGGGTTTCCATGTAGCTTTTGAATTGTGTCCATAAATGTAGTAGCAATTGTACTTGCTTTAAATGGACGAGATAATGCACAAAATTGTGCATACTTGGTAAGTCTATCAACTACCACCATGATGACACTCTTTCCTTCAGACTTAGGTAAACCTATGATAAAATCCATTGAAATATCCTCCCAACGTTGACTTGGAATGGATAAAGGTGGTAGAATAATCGGGGTCTTAATTGTCTCAACTTTATTCTGTTGGTAAACCAAACATTCCGCCACAAAATTTTGAATATCAGATTTAAAGCCATCCCAATTTTTTTTTTCTTCACTCTGTGTTAATTTTTAAAAAATCTTGAGTGTCCTCCTAAAGGAGATGTGTGCAATTCCAAAAGAATATTTTGTTTTATTTGGGAATTCTTACAAAGATATAAGCGATCTTTGTACCATAATGAATAATTTTTCCAACTAAATGTATCAGATGTACTAGGATCTTGCTGCAACTTTTGAATGAGTGTCCACACTTCTTCATCCTTCTTCCATTCATCTCTTGCTTCGGTTATCCAATCTAATTGGATAATAGAAATGGCACAAAGAAATGTTTCCACCTCTTCATTCTTTCTTGAGAGTGCATCTGCAACAACATTTATCTTCCATTTTTTGTATATTATTTCAAAGTCATAACCCAACATCTTTGTGACCCATTTTTGCTGCTCTTCTAAAGATAGTATTTGTTCCAAAAAGTTTTTAAGACTATCATGATCAGTTTTTACCTTGAAGTGTCTTCCCATTAGGTAAGTTCTCCATTTCTTTAGTGCATGCAGTATTGCTAACATTTCCTTCTCATAAATAGGTTTCTGTAAATACTTTCCTTTGATCGGACGACTTTCAAAAGCAATGGGTCTTCCTTCCTGCATTAAAACTGCACCAGTTCCATTTCCTGAGGCATCACATTCCACAATAAAGGTTTTTGTGAAGTCTGGCGTAGCTAAGACCGGTGCTAGGCACATTGCCTCTTTAAGATGTTCAAAGGCCTTAGTTGCTTCAGGAGTCCATGAAAATGCATCTTTCTTCAATAATGTTGTTAGAGGTCCTGCTATTCTCCCATAATTCTTAACAAACTTGCGATAATACCCTGTTAACCCGAGAAATCCTCGCAACTGCTTTATGGTTGTGGGGACTTTCCATTCCTTAATGGCTTTAATTTTGTTAGGGTCTACCTTAACACCCTCATGAGATATAATATGACCTAGATATTCCACCTCTTGTACTCCAAAGAAACATTTGGATGTTTTTGCATATAATTGTTTCTCCCGCAATAGTTTGAGCACCCTATCAACATGTTGAACATGATCCTTCCAAGACTTTTTGTAGATTAGTATATCATCAAAAAATACTAGCACAAATTTTCTAAGGAAGGGTTTGAAAATGGAATTCATCAACCCTTGAAATGTAGAAGGTGCATTGGTAAGGCCAAAAGGCATGAACAAAAATTTATAATGACCCTCATGAGTTCGAAATGCTGTTTTTGGAATATCTTCAGTCTTCATTCTAATTTGATGATATCCTGAACGAAGATCCAACTTGGTAAAATAAATTGCTCCATGTACTTCATCCAATAATTCATCAATCACAGGAATGGGAAATTTATCTTTAATGGTGAGCTTATTGAGCTCCCTATAATCCGGACACATTCGCCATGATCCATCCTTCTTGTGTACAAATACTACAGGAGCAGAGAAAGAACTTTGACTAGGTTGAATTATACCCGCCTCTAACATTTCTGCAATCATACGTTCAATTTCGCTCTTTTGGAAGTAAGGATATCTATAAGGCCTGATGTTTGGAGGAACACTTCCTGGAATCAAGTGAATAGCATGATCATGATCACGGATAGGTGGGAGTCCTTTGGGAGTTTCAAACACCTTGGAATGATTGTCCAAGACTTGTTGGAGATCTGCAGAAATAGATGATTTTGATGTCAGAACTTCTAGTGAGCATAATTGTGCAATTACGCCTCATTGTTATTTATTTAGAAGCTTTGTCATGACATTAGAGCATATTATCCTTCCCGGCTTCCCTTCAATACCCCATAATTCGACTTCCTTTCCTTCTGAAAAAAATTTCAAGAAAAGTTCTTGAAAATTAAAAGCTACCGTCCCCAAAGATTGTAACCATTGTACTCCTAGTACAACATCAGCACCTCCCATAGGAATGGAAAGCATTGGACTAGTCAATACATATTCCCACATGGTTAGCTTGATATTATGGCATTTTCCAGAGAAATTTATAGTTCCTCCATTTGCAACCATCACTTGACATTCTGGTGCTGGGTATAGGAAACAATTCAATTCCTTGGCTACCTTACAACGAATAAAATTATGGGTACTACCTGAATCAATCAACACTATCACCTTTTCTTCTTGATATGTCCTTCTATCTTGAGAGTTTGAGGAGTGGTAATTCCTGCCAATGCATTACATGATATGGTCAGACTCATTTCTTCCTCTTATTGGGTTGGTTCTTGGTGTATATCCTCTTCTTGTTCATTTTCTTCTTCCTCTTCACAATCTATGTAAAATAATTTCTTCTCAGCACACTTATGAACTTTAGTGTATTTGATATCACAACTATAGAAAAGCCCTTTTGGTATTTTTTTCTTCAAATTGTTGTGGTGTCAACCTTGTAGGTTGTGAAAATCTAGGAGTAGCAACACTTCCCTATTTATAGAAGTGAGTGGTAGGATTCCTTGTTGCCATAATTTTACATTCAATTTTTCCTGCCAACCTGAATGCCTTCTCCAATGAATCAGGTTCTAAAATGCGAACTTCATGTTGGATGTTATCCTTTAAAGTACCTATGAAGAGATCAATCCTGTATTCCTCTGGAATAGTAGTTACCCTTATATTCAATTTTTGGAAGTCCTCAATGTGCTCCCCCATTAAACCCTTTTGTTTGAGATTTATCAATTGGCTAAAGAAGGTGTTTCTCTTTTTGTCCTCATAATGTGCTATCGTTTCCTCCGTAAAAATTGACCAAGTGACACTTTTTTTATGGGAGCACAGCCATCAATAACATACAACTGTATTTTGTTCCAAATGTAAAGTTGCAATGTGTACCTTTTGTGTGTTTTGCACATTATGGAGATCAAAATATTGCTCCATCTGTAGTATCCATGTTACAAGATCCTTTCCATCAAACTTCCTCATATCCATTTTTCGAATATGGTGGTTCTTCCCTCCAACATTAGAGTTTATGAAATCACGATTAACATTTATTTTGTTCTCATCATGAGTTTCCTCTACTATCTTTTCACCATTAGGAAACATTTCTTGCATCAACTTTGTCAAACCTTCCATGTCTGCTTTTATATCATTCTTCATGTTTTCCATTTTTTTATCAATCTTAGCTTCCATGTCATCCATCTAAGATTCCATGCCAGATTCCATGCCATCTATCTTAGATTCCATGCCTTTCTTCAAACCATCCATATTCGCTTCCACACCTTTCTTCAAAAATTCCATTTCATTTTTTGCTATTTTTTGGGAGAGTGAAATTTGGTGTACTTGCTCTTGTAATTTTGATACATCATGTTGCAATTCTTCATCTTCATGAGTCATAGTAGAGCCTTCTAAAGGCTTAATGGGTGTTGAATTATTTTTACAGGGAATTTTTTAGAACCCAATACTGATATCTATTCTACAATACACCCTTGTAATCAACTCAAATTGATTCTTCAAAAAAGACTTATGCGATTCGGAAAAAAATACACACCTTTTTCTTGCTTTTGAGGAGCTCGATATTGAAATTGGATTATCTCTGTGATTGCGGCTCTTCAATATCTAAAATTTGGCACTGAGGTAGCCCTCTGAATTCTATTTCACATGCCATAGGTCTAACCTGATTTGGATTCTCCAAGGAAAAGTTATGTCCAATCTCCTGCAATGACCTAATTATGGACTGATTCAATAGAGCGAACTTGTACGACTTGCCACGTGTCACTGTTTCATCTTTCAGCTCTGAAATTCATAGCAAAGAAACTACAGTCCATTTACTTGCAACCAATTTTTACGACACTCCAATCTGATGCTTAGAGAGAGAGTTATGAATCTTTTCCCACGCTCACCTCTTTGAGATGAAATTCAGAAGCCTTAAAAAGCCCTAACTTCCACAGATCACATCTCCGAAAATATTGCGAACCGATATCGAAAATTTTGCGAAGATGTTCCTTAGGATTGCAGCTTCGCACTCTAAAATTTTTAGCTTCTGAACCTTCGTAGAAAAAACGTTATTGTGAAAATACCACGATGAACTGTTTAGGTTACATTCAGGATCCTGGAAAATGACCTATCTTGCACAGATCATATCTCCGAAAATGTTGCAAATCAAGCTCTGAAATTTTGCAACGATGTTCCTCAGGATTTTGGCTTCTCACTCTAAAAATTTCAGATTCTGAACCTTCGTAGAAAAATATTTATAGCGAAAATTCCACGATGACCTGTTTGGAGCAGCGAAACCCTAGAATCTCAAATCTCTGATACCAAATGTTGTGAAACCAGCTCCAAAAATAGAAGAAAAGAGATATCAACGCCTTATAAATAAGCCACTTCGAGGGGGAAACCTCCAATACATTACATGAATGAACAATTATTGGATGATTCAAATTACAAAACCTCCTTTCTATATATAGGAGTCCATGGGGCCACAATGTAATCCTAGTGGGGCCACAATGTAATCCTAGCCGACCTAACAATAATAATTTAAGGGCACAATAATAACAATGTGGGGGTTACTAGGGTACAATAATAACAATAAGTGGGTTACACTAACAACAATAAGGGACTATACTAGTAATATAGGGACCTAACAAATGCCTTGTTGTTCTAGCTGGTATGAGACAATTACTTTGATGAGGGAATGGTGAAAGAGGCTTGATGTTTTTTAGGATGGAGGCCTTTTTTGCATGATGGAGGACATTTTCTCAATGCTTTTGCAAAGGTAGTAGGGCATGTGGAGTAGCTTGGTTCTAGTTTAATGCATGAGGAGTCTAATATGATAGGAATAGACTCTAGAGAACCTACCCTCACAGGTGAAGTAATTCATGATAACCTTCATGAGGAGGGCATATCTGTCCAATAGATGATAAAAAAGGAAAATGGTTTTACAGTCAGCTTGAAAAATACGTTTTAAGAATGGATGATAATGGCTTAAGTCAAGATGCTTCTGTTTAAACCACCTTTCTCTTATGTAATGTATTCCAGTGGCCTTAGAGATGGCACTGGTGGTCAACTCAAAATTTATCTCGGCTAGGTGTACTTTGTGCGTATGAAGCCTTAGGGAAAATAGTTTTGTCAACTGAGGGTGACTTTTGATCTTTTGCACTCTGTTATAGAACTCATAGCACCCTAAATCTTGAAAATAGGAAAGAATAGTAGGGGAGGCTATTAGCTTTTCAGTGTTTACAGGTTCAAACCTATTTGGCTTCCCTCCCTTCTTCTCCTGCTTTCTTGGTCTTTGATTTGCCTCATTTAGGTCAACACTCCCTTCTTCAGACATGGTGTTTTTCTCCCCTGCCCCAAAATATTTAAATAGAAGTGGTTCTCACTTGCGAAATAATATGTAAAGAGGTTAAGGAGGTGCTAAGCTTTTAAAAAAGGTTAGGAGACTAGCAGAGAGTAGGTTAGGTTTTCTTTTCAATTTTTCTTCATGCCTTTTTTGACACAAATTTTGAATTTTCTTGGCGCCCTTAACCTTTATAAAATCATGAAGAGGTGATAACAGTCAAAATACCTTTTTAAAATGTCCTTCACAGAAAATAAAATTCTTTTTCAAGGCTTGTGGGTGAGTCGAGCGATGCTGACTATATTTTTGTGCAGTGTTGCATTTTTGTGGCAGGAGCGTAACGTCTGTGCAGAGGGGTGAAACCCGTGGCAGGAGCACAGCACCTAGGCACCCGGGCGACTCAGGTCACTAAACACAGTGTCATGCAATGTTTGGACAGTGGCCAGAGCGCAGCACCGTGGGCAGCTCTACACGCGGCGTCGGGCGGAAGTATGGATGTAGTGGTCGGAGTGTAGCACCGTGGGCAAAGCTACATGTAGCTCGGGCTGTCACTCTGCATGCGAGGCAAGCCTGAAAGAGCGCAGCACCCACCTACAGGCGCGCAACACTCAGAAGGAAAACACACGGGAAGCCGCTATAGGAGCACAACACCATTTTACAGGATCGCAACACCCTAGATTTTTTGCCCGAGGACTCCGCCATAAAACTAGAAACCTCACAGTGTTTTGAAAATGATCGAATGAGCAAGAGAACGTTATGTTGTGGTGTTTTATATCTCATTTTTTAAATAATTAAGATTAAAACCCACATCTCTAAGGTTCCCTTTGGACCCTTTTTTCTTTTTTTTTGCACCTTTTCCATTTTGCCAATGCCTTTTGGAGCTAATTCTGAATGTCCTTTACATCCATTTTTAACCACAATCCATTTTTGCACTTGGAAATTTGGTTAGATCCAAAATGATCCTTGCTTGTCAAAATCATTTTTTAGAGGGGTTTTAAATCATGTTTTGCCCCCTTTAGAAATTTTTAACATGCCTTTGACATGTTGCTTTGTTAGAAAACATATTATTTAGCTGATGCTTTGTCTCCTTGAGTAAAGTGGCATTCAATGCCCTATATCTGTCTCCTTAGATCGTTTTAAGAACTCTAATCTTACCCTTTGATTAAGTGGGATTGATGCTTGTTTGCCAAACTTAGAAGATAGTTGGAAAACTATTGAAACCATCTGTTGTTGATGAAGGAGGTTTCTTTGCCTCTTATTATGACCATTTTGTTTAGTTTCCCAACTTCTGAGCCTTTAAGGATGTTCAGAAAAGCAAACCAGGCTGCCTTCAAATTCCTCAAAGAAAACATTCATTTAAACTCTTTACTTATGCCTAAAAAATATCCAATGATTATTTGGAGGTTTGGAGAAGTTCTCTAACTTTTGTAACCCAAGTATTTTTCCATTGTTTGGTCAAATTAGTCATATATTTATATTCCCAATAAACACAGAACTACTGCTTTTCTCATTGTTATGAATGGGCTTCTTGTGTTGATCCTCCTTTTTACCTCATCTCACCTTAGGTTCTTATTTGATAGCTTGTTGGTCTGTTTTGTAGGGATGTAGGCAAAGGGAATTTGTCCCTATACTAGCTTCATGCTTGAGGCCAAAAATCCTTTCAATGATCTCTTTGACTGTTTGAGCAATGTTGCTTATGTGCCACTAATTTTTTGAGATTTTCACAGACCTTTTGATGGACAATACTTTATTATAATTATCATGAGATCATGATATCTCCTGTATATTTTAGCTTGTTGTACCTTTTTATCAAATGGAAATGCCTTTATGAACTCCTTTAGGTGTCCTTCCTTGCCCTTTTTCTGCTGTAGACCAAATTACAAGGCATTCCTGTAGAAATGCTTGGATATGATAGATTATTCTTTTGCAGACCTAGTGCTGGATCAGGAGGATATCTTTAGAGTTTCTTTGGTGCTCTTTAGAAAATGATAAACCTTAAATTTGTGCTTTCTTGAATTCACCTTTGAATTCCTATGGATAAATGGAATGAGAATCATGATAGTGCATGACCTAGTGAAAACCTAATTGACTCATTTGGAAGGTCTTCGAATAGGTTTTTGACTGAAAGCTTGAATCAGGGTTTGGATAAGGAGACAGGGTTTTTGACACTCTATTATGCACTACCATCGTAGACCAATATAAAACCTTGTTTCTATTTCAAAGAGCTTTCAGACAGGGAGTTTTGACAACACCATTGCTTGAGGCACTTGGTGAGCAAGGAGAAAAGTTTGGTTTACTTGGAGAAACAAGGTGTGAAAGTAGAGGGCTTAGGTAGACAAAGACAAAGTGTTATAGGTAGGGATGGAAAAAATAGTGAGAGTGAGGGACAATTGGTCTTTTCTGGGCGATAGATTGGCCATGCTTTAGCAAGGAGGTGAGATAATGAAATTTTTTCTCTTTGAGGGGATTTCTAGAACTCACATGATTCTTGAATTTTGTTTCTATAAATCTTGGACAAAGCATTTATTCATCTAAAATAGGTGAAAATTACTAATGACTAACAACTTCTCTAGCAATACCATAAGCATAATAATTTCTATTGGGAAAAACTGGGAATTTAAATGGTTTTAAAACGATTAATTTCAAGACAGGCATGCTTGAAATTTTTTAGTGCGTATGAGCCACACGAAAAAGGGAAAGTTGGCCAAATGGTCTTTTTGGCATCTTTCAATACTTTTGTCAAACCATTTCCAACTGTTTAATAGGAAATCTCTTTAGCCAATAATTTTTCTGGTACATACATCGATAGGACATGTGGAGGGGCATAGCTTCCAAAAACACGGATGTATGTAAAGTACTCTTCACCAAACCACCTACCTGTATACTTAAGATTTTATTCACTTCAGGGGTAATTCTAGGGATTTTGACTTCAAAAATGACTCAGTAGAAAGGGAGCATTATTTCATTAAAAATTTTGAAAATATGAGGGTATTGTTTTGATTCCCACAAGAAATATAACTGGACAAATATGGGGGTTACTACTTCTTCGGTCCATTTCCATCCAAAGGAGGAAAATTCACAAGAAAAACAGATTGCATCCATGATATAAGAGCTCATGTAAAATGGAGGGGTTGTATTGGTTGTAACATTTCAATTTTCCTGATAACAACATGGAATAATTACTTGATAATGAATGTCAAGGGGACTATTCAGGCTCATTCAAGAGATGATGCATAAATGGATGTATTTAAACTTTTTGCACCATAATATGAGATTATATTTGTCCATCCATAATAATATTATGTAAAATTCAACATTTAAATACATCCATGGGGTCTTGGATAGACGGTGATTGGGGGCACTATTAAGGCACTCCTTCATGTGAAGTCACCAATGCAATTCCGCTCCCCAATCAAGGTGATGTATTTGGACATGATGATGAATATGTAGTCCTACCCAACTTACAAAAAAAAAAACATTTAAATAGATTATTTGTAGTTGATATAATCTAATAGAAGCCAACAAGACATGGAGCTATTTATTGAATTATATTTAGTTATATGCTTCCATAATACATGTTTATAAATGTAATGGATTATTTAAATAAAACACATTATGTAAGTAAAAATACACATTTTACAAAATAAATAATTTAGAATTTAATTGATAATGCATTTTTAATGGTTTACTTCGATTTTTAATTCATATATTTTTCTAACTATATATTCTTAAATCAATAAATCATATCATATAAGTCAATAACTAAATAAGTTAACTATTGACTTATATTTTCCTATAATGTGGCTTAATATGAGTGTATAAAGGTGATATTGTTGTTTTTGAAATAAAGCTCCATGTAAAACAAAATGATTTTCTAAATAAAACATGGAATGATAAATGATAATGATTGTTAAGTGGAGTTTCAAGGTTCACTGAAGAGAGGGTCACAAATGAATGTATTTAGAATTTTTGCACCATTATTATGATTTTTTATTTAAAAATTACAATTAATCGATAATAAATCTTAAATGGTGGTTAAACAAACTATAATTATTTGATAACTATTTATAAGTGGTCTGGACCTCCCCTCGGTGCTTCGTAAAGGCACTAAGGAACCTAGAAAATTTAGCATGATTTTTTTTGTACTTAGTAACTTTCTTGTATACTAGCTGCAATGCAAAATTTGCAAGGGAGGCACACCTTACCAAGTCTTACATCGAGATCCTCATAACACTGTCATATTTTGACCAACAACTCCCCCTCATTTATGGAGTAAACTATGCTTCCATAAATGATAAATTTTATGGAGACTTTAAAATTGTGCCAATCTTCTTCGAGAATAGTAACTGATCACAACCAATGCCATATTTACCATATCAAATTATAATTAAATTGGTTTATAATACTAATATAAAGAATACTCTTGTCACCAAATAATATTATTTAAAAGGAACCATAAATAATATTAGGAGAAATAATGTAAGGAGTCCAAGATTTACAAATCAAATATTTTCTTCTACAACTTTAGATAAATTTGTTTTATATAGCTTATCATGATAATTTTATTGCAAAAAATGGTGAATAGATACATTCAAATAGTGAACTAACTGATTTTGAAACTTAATCTAATTAAACTTCTAAATTCTATATCCACTCAATAATTCCAAATTTAATGAAACATATTTGTTGTTAAAGTCCTTGTAATATAATTTTTCCAATTGTAATTAAATATGTGTTATAACCCAGGATATGGAACACCAAGAGTTTGTGGGCCTTGTTGGGGTTAGTTGGGTAGAAAAATTCTAGGGGCCATAACTTAGTCATGTTATCTCTATTTGGTGCATACAATACCTTCTTGGAAAGATATCTCCCAGTAATATAATATTTTCCATAGGCCCTTGAATATTGATATGGGCCTGTTGCAGACCTCAAAAAAATGTTGTTTAGGGGATCAAAACTGCTCTGGAAGTTGAAGACCCGAAAAACTGCTAAAAATAATAAATGTTGTTACAAAATAAGGAAACAAATGAAACCAAATGGAAGTCTAGGTGGAATAGGTGGGTCGCCACCAATATCCACCTAAATCATTCCTCCCTCTTTAGAAAGAAATGGTCCCCATTGTGTGCAGAGCCTCCATGAGGTGAGTAAATTTCTATTGGACCTCGTCCCTAGTGAACCACTTGCCCCGATGAAGGAATTGGTCTACTTTGACAACTTGATATAGATATATCATTTTTTGGTGAGTGTTCTTGATCTACATGTCCATAATATGATCATTTGTGGCTTGTTATATGTAGTTTGGGTTTAATTCCATTGGTGTGAGTTGTTATGCAATGTCGAATGTGTTCAGTAATGGTGGAAAGTATGGACGAAGGGAGTCCACATTGAACACTAGGTGCAGACCAAGGAATGGTGGAATTTTGAGCTCAAATCCATTATCCCCTATAGCCTTGGTGATGATGTATGGCCCATATCACAGAAATATAAACTTTCGGTGGGGCCCAGTGAGGTGATCCTTCTGTAAATGTAACCAAACTTTTTCACTCACTTGGAACTTGTTTGGAACCCAATGTTGATCATGTTGCTGCTTGTACTTAACATTGGCTCTATCCAATATGTGATGGACCTGATAGTGGGTGCGTTGAATGTGCTCAATGAATATGTTAGGCATCTCAGCTTCGGACTGGACATGAGCTGAATCTGACTAAGTATATGCAAATGGTATGGCCACATCAATGAGACATAGTGGTTGAAATACCAACCCCACCTGAAAGGGGGTGTGGCTAGTTGATATATGGAGAGCTCTGTTGTAGCTGTGATGGACATATGGGAGTTCATCGCATGTACCTTCCTCTTTTTTCTTATCAAGAAATGATCTTTAACTTTCGCATCCACTTCATACCTTCACATTACAGACCTGTTTCCATCATAGATTGTAGGTGCATATTAGTGTGATTGCCTGAATATCTTCATTAGGCATGCCAACAACATTCATCATAGTGATCCACATACATTCATCATAGTGATCCGCATACATACATCATAGTGATCCACATTTCTTCTTGAACTTAACATTGTTCTTCTTCAGATAGAAACCACACTTATTCACTGCACTTTTACATAGAGGAATCCACACCTCAGATCCGCATTTTAGTCACATGTGAGTATGCAATAGTTTAGGCTTCTTCACACTTGTAATCACCTCAAAAAATGCCCTATCTCTTATCTCAAATTCCCTACTCTTAGTTTAGGTCCTCAACTACTCTTATCTTGAATTCCCTATCTCATTCTCAAATATTATCAAATGCCAAATGATTACCCAATCCTCCATTCTCTCTTCCAGGTGAAGACTAGAATGATGTGTCTATGAATTCTCTCCACATGGCATTCACTAAGACTTACAGTTGTTATTCCTAGTCTGGTGCATGACACATGCATTAGAGAATCACATACGCCACTCCCTCTTAACTCAGGAATGACATACTTCAAGTTTCTTCCAAGTAAGAAACTTACCACCAAGCTCCCTCTCAACCAGGGTCCTATAGTAGAAATGTTGAGATACCCATCTGCTCATGAATAATTCCTCCCCTCGATGTCACAGATTTTGATATTGAGGAATCTTCAATATTTGGTTTCATAGGGCACATATAATCCATCGCTTTCAGTCACCGGTCACGTAAACCATCAGAAAGTGATTCATCAGTCTTTCTCATTTAGTACACCTTTATGCCATGCTGCTTTCCTTCAAATCATCTCCAAGGATCTTACATCCTTCCACATGATTTTCAACCCTGCATAAACTTATCCAGATAAACATATACATATGAATTTATAAAAGTTACCTCAGTGATTATCTTTCACCATGACATCTTATTATAGGCATCGAAATCCTCTATTTATATTGACATATCTCCTAAAGATATGTCTTTGTCAAGGGTCTTATTCTTTCCCACACTTCTGTCAATGTCTACATATCCTCCCAAGTGATCTCCTAGTCACATCTTCTTGGCTTCTGGATGATAATTGCCTCTTGACATGGTTGCACTTCATGATCTCTTCCTTTTTGCACATTTTTCATTCCCAGGAACTTACAAATTTTCTAGTTCCTCGTTCATATACAACCACCTCATATTCCATATGAGGATATATCATGTTGATTTCATATGTCAGTGCACCAAGAGATCCTCCTTCATATATCATACTTCTAAATATAGAAGCCTATTACCTGCAACCATATGACATGACTTCACAACATCTAGTGTCAACATATAAATATATACATACCTCATACCTTTTTCTATTAAGTCATCCTATAGTAGTTTTATTATAATGAAGAGCTTCATTCCCTTTGCCTGCTCCATCAATATGTCATCACATCCTAGAATTTTGTACCATGGAGTTCTTGATGAAACCATCCTGATTTCTTTCTAATCAATGAATTCACAGAGAACTCCATTAGAAAATATCAACACCTGTTTTCATGATGACTCTTGATCTTGATGACTGCCTTCGATCATTATTGTTATCAGAGAATTTTTCGAGGATTTGTTTTACCAAGAGCTCCTACCATGCTTCGATCATGATGTTATATAGCTTCCTATCATACAACCAACATAAATCACTTAAAGGATAAGATGATCACAATCATAGTGGAGATCCCTCACTTATTCTTTCTTATATTTATTTGCATCATGTTCTTATTGTTGGAATCATGATTTCTGTTAGACCAAAACCTTCAGGCATTAGTCTCTGCTAAAATTGCTAGATTTAGGATCCACAAGAGGTGGTTAGTCCATGTCGCGAAACACACAGGGAGCGTTGAACCCAATTTCCAACAATCTCCCCCCCCAACGCAAGCCGGGTGAGTTTTGAACTCGAGACCTATCGCTCTGAATCCACTTGTTGGAATCACTATTGTTGTTAGACCAAAACTCGTAGGCATTAGTCTCCGCTTAAATTTCCAGAGTTAGGATCCATGAGAGGTGGTTAGTCCATGTCATGAAACACACGGGGAGCATTGAACCCAATGTCCAACACTTCTCTTATTTCTAAGACATGGGCTTCTTCCGTATTTCTCTTGTCCCTTTTATATTTACGAAAATATATTTTATAATGCCAAAGTTCATTACATCCAAAGCATCATACTTTGTCCATATTTATTCTTTTATTCTGAGGACCAAATTCACTGAATCTTCCTTTCTTCCTGGATATTGCTGTTGGGTCTCAATCTAGTCTCCTAAACTGAGCTCATTTAATTGTCAACCAGGATTTGTAAACTGCTGAAGTGAAGTGTACTGTATGTACCTAGGTGCTTGTTTCCTAATGCGTTGTGTGTAGTGTTTATGATGTTTTTGGTCTTTTGGTGGTTTTATGTTTGCAGGAAAATGCCTAGAAAGCTAGTGGAAAGAAGCTGGTGATTAAAAACAGAGTTAAGCCTAATTGATGGAATGAAAAATGGCAAATGCAATTGGAAACACTGAAGCTGAATCTAAACTATGACTAAATAAAAGCAAAACTTGATAATGACTTTCAAACAAATGATTCAAAACACAAACTAAACTTGAGAAATGATCACTAAGTATGCAAATCCTTTAGATGAACAGTGAAATAACTAACTTACAATGATGCAATACTTTTGTCCTTGATTAGAGATTTGAAACATAATTAGAGGAAAAAACATTGTTATCATCATAAGATCTCCTATTCTAGAACTAACTCCTATCTCTATTCTGCAATTTAATTGAATGTCACAAAACCTTTACTCAAGAGTTTATTGATTTCTTTCCAAAGTAGTCTTTTGAGGAAGAGCTCTGTTTATAAAATGATGAGGAAATTGCAGAGGTACTTCAGGCCTTAAAATGGTGTTGTCTTCTGTTCATATGGTTATAGATCAATTATGGATTTTAGAACAAGAAGAGGTTTGTGAATAATGAAGGATGTCTTGTTAATCCTAACAACTGAAGTAATCTATTGTGCAATGGATGAAAATTTGAATATGAAGTGCAAGTGCAATGAGTTAATCTAAGAATGAACCTAAGATGCCACTAATCTAGAACAATGTTGAACTATAAGTCATCATCAAACTCGAAACAAAGTAATTGAACATGAGTTAAATGCAATGAAACTCCGGAGCATTCTAACTATGCTAACATGCATTATTCTATGAAGTTACACAATCTGTTTGTTCATCATTAGTGATATTTTGGAAGAGTTCCTTCTTTTGGAAGAGGTAGAACAATTCTGACTGTGTAATTGAGTGAAATTGTAAGCAAATAGACTGAAAGCGAATGAAAAACTAAGATATCATATTCATACCCTACTCGTCATTATGATGTCTTGGGCAAGCGTTTAAGAGCAAGAACAGAGATGATACTTAGTGCAAACGCACAACTAAATCATTCATTATCACGGTCATGTCTTGAACTTCTTAAGAATTTATTGGAAGAGTTTCTTCTTGTGGAAGAGTGATTAGAACAAGTGTAACTATCATAGTGAACAGAAAAAACTACAACTAAATCCTACAGTACCATAGCTATTCATCATTCATCATTATAATCTTTTGGAAGAGTGTCTTCTTGTGGAAGAGTTAGAATGAATATAACTACAGTAGCTAGTTAAAACAACTATAAATTCAACTCCTAATCCTACAATACTATAGTCATTCAATATTCATCATTATAGTCTTTTGGAAGAGCATCTTCTTGTGGAAGAGTTGGAATGAGTACGACTACAGTAGCTAATTAAAACAATTATTAATTCAAATGCAAAATGTAAAGGCAACTAGGAAACTTATCTAATTTACGCAAAATAAATCCGTGCAAGAGGCAGGGGCCCTCTACCACCTGACGGAATTCAACTCCAAATTAAATCACGCTTCAAAACAACACGGTCTACTCCATTAAAGATGAAAGAACTTGAACATAACACTCTGCGTCTTCAGAAATGTAGCACAGAGTCTAAACAAAATCTAGCAGCAAATCTAACATAAAATCTCTAACATAGCTCTCGGTCTCCCGAGTGTTTATAAAGCAAATGCACATAACAATAATTTCAATAATTCAGGAACACTGTCTTTCCTTATCGGAATCACGTTAGGACTCTTTGAAGTGGCTGCGTGAAGAGGAAAAGACATTTGGACTGAGACAGTCCTAATAGAAGTCTGCTTCCCTAAATATGTTCCCACGTTCAAAAACCGTACCCAGAATTCGTTTCTTCCTCCATGATGAGCAACGAACCATGTAGTCATGATGTGGATTATGTCCA
Source organism: Pinus albicaulis (assembly GCA_034641835.2). Taxonomy (NCBI): domain Eukaryota; kingdom Viridiplantae; phylum Streptophyta; class Pinopsida; order Pinales; family Pinaceae; genus Pinus; species Pinus albicaulis. The sequence continues at coordinate 58,273 of JAXQQM020071319.1, forward strand.
TATGCGGATTTCCTTGAGAGGCCACCTGGAACATACTCAAACGTGAAGGCAGCTGCAGAATCGCCGGTTAGCTACGGAATGTCTGCATTCTGTAGCTAGTTCCGGTCAAAATGGTTTACAATGGCAAAAATCACAAAATTTAGCAAGTCAGTTATGTAAATCATTCTAGAAGCAATTCTAACTATATTCATTGATCAATTGGGTCTAAGATAGCAATGGACAAGGGAAAATGAGGTAAAATGAGGTGAAGGAAAGCACAATTTTGAAGCTCAACATACCCCCGCTGCTGTCTCTTTGCATGTCCTCATGCAAATTATCCTATGAATTCAGAGGCTTCTGCAAGGACATCTAGTCCTCTCCTTGTCCTTTGTCTGGAAGCTAGAGGTCTTTTGGGTTTTCTGATAACAATTTTGAACCTTAGGTTTGTGAGTGCCCTGATTAGCTTTTTGTTCCTTGTCTTCAACTTCTCATTGGTCCTGTCCATTTTGTCTATATGCAGGGATAAGGTTGAGTTCATTTCAGTTTTGAGCTTGACTTGATCCTTGAGAATTTCATTCTCATTTTTGATGTGTCTATTCAGTAATTCTAACTCATACCTATCCCGTCTTAATATATCTATTTCAGACAGTGGAGGACTGGGGGTTCTCTCTCTACTTTCTGAAGCTCTCCTCTCCAAAGTTTCCACATAGTCATAAATTTCCTGTTGAGCAGGGTCAATTTCAGGGGTTCCTTCATAAAATTCCTCTTCAACATCTTCTTCCATGGATGTTTCCTCATCTTCTATATCAATCACCCCTGTTTGTTTGATTTGAGTTTTCTTTAGTTTTCCCTTTAATCTGTGGCTTCTCCTAGGCTGAGAAGATCCTTCTCCTTTTTCCATGGAAGATTTCTTGATTACCTTTCCTTCCTTAAGTTGCCTCTTGATTTGGGTCAACTTCTCTAAAATGATTTCCTCACTGCTCTCTTGGACTGGTTTGTCAATTTCAACTTTTGAGGCCCTCCATTTCCTACTTCTCTTTGTAGGTTGTGGTTCAGGTGATGGTTCTTTTTCTTCTTCAAAATGATTTCTTATTAAGAAATCGTCCCATGTATCATTTGTTTTAGCTACATGATGCTCAATCAAAATTTTGACCAAACCATGATGATATAGGGTTGTTTCTAAAAATTGAACTCTTCTTTGGACACAGGAAGCCATCTTCTTCAGACTTTGAAGCAATAAATATGGTAGGTTTAAGTCTTCCCCCAGAAAATGCATCATTAGTCTAATGTGGTAGACATAAAATGTCCTATATCTACCCTCACATGTAACAAATTTTTGCAAAAGAAGTAGTATGTTTCTCCATTTGTTTTTCAATGCAGAGCTGGGAATTCCTTTCTTAAATACACTGACATCCATACTTGGTGATTTTAAAATTTGTTTCCAGGAGTCATTGTGGAATTCTCTATTTTTAAACCATCTCTCTCCAGTTCTGGGCAACCCTGTAGCCTCTGCAATGAAAACTTCAGTGACAGTAAATTTTACATCACCTACTTCAACTTCGGTTCCTTGAAATGATCTTGCAAATGTTTTAGTGACTTCCTTGTGGAAGCCATTAAATTTCTCCACAAATTGAAGCCATCCTATTTGTTGTAACATTTCTTTGCATTGTGGGTAGCCTTCTAAATATTTTGAACCCACTAGTTCAGTCCTTACGATGAAACCCATGATTTTTTTCTTCAATGTTCAAATTAACACTCTTCTACCCACAAAAACAATGACTTTCACTTTTGGATTGAAATGGCTTCAAGCTCTGAATGGAAATGGTTTCAATTTTGGAATAACATACCTCTGATTTATAGTGGCAACAGCTTCAAAACCTCGGGCTGATATGCCTCTGTTGACAATTGAACTTTGGATTGATACGTCTCTGTTTGACAGTGACGACTGGCTTCAACTTCTTCACTTCAATACCTTTGGCTCTTGGTAGCAAATGGTTTCGAATTCAGCACTGCAACGCCTCTGTCTCTGGTAGCAAATGGTTTCAATTTCAACACTGCAATACCTCTGTCTCTGGTAGCAAAAGACTTCAAACTCCACGCTGCTACACTTCTGTGTTTATAGTAAGAATTCTCAAACTCTGCCCACAGTGATACTTTGTATACCCACAGAATCAAATGGCTTCAAATTCTCACGCTGTTATGCTTCCAAATTTACCCTTTTGCTCTGCTCTGAGTTTATAATGCTCAACGTTATTCAAACTGATATCCTTTGGCTCTGCTCTCAGTGATAATAATATCTCTGTCTTCGGAATGGAATGCCGGCTACAGAATGAAGTTATGGCAGTGGTCACGGAATGAAGTAGTGGAGTGAGGTGGAGGGAATGTATTAATGATTGAAGAGACGGCAGAGGATTTTACGATGGCAGAGGAAATCATCATTGAATGATTTGGTTAAGAGACGTGGAGAATTCAAATACCTCGGCCATTTTTAACCGCTTAAATGATATCGGATATGAAATTTGAAATGGAAGATTTTAATCCAAAGTCTGTAGAGGGTTTGTTGGTGTTGATCAATAAAAACAATTAAAACAACCTTTTCAAACAATCCATAACTAAACTATGCTAAAATTTTATGAAATGCCATTATAATTTAAACTTGTTACCTCTGCCTTTCATTTGATTTTTTTTTATAGCCTTTGTCTTCTTGTTCACCTTTGGAGGAGTCTTCATAATTTTCTTGATGATTTTGATTCATGGATACAATGGGTCACTTTGTTGCAATTCTGATGTCTGCTGGTTGATGCCTTCAGGATTTGTAGCTGCGGAAAGACTATCTGGCTGCAGAAAGGCTGATCAGCTGCAGAATGTTCCTGTAGAGCACTTTAATCATGAAAATGGAGTGTTTTTGGAATATGGGTGAAATGTTATGTGGTATGAATGAAAATGGATGATGGATTATGATATGTATGAAGTGGATGATGAAATGGAATGGATTCAGTTTATTAAATGGAGTGAAAGAACATAAGAACTATACTGCAATTCATGACATGTTTTATTCACTTACAGCAAGACATCAAATTTTGTATTTTGTCATGAAAATGAGATGGATGGAGGATGAAATGAGATGAATGAAATGTGGAATGGAGTGAAATATGAATGGTGGAATGAAATGGAGTATGGATGAATAAGTGAATGGAGTGAAATGAAATGAAATGAATCATAAGCACTATGGAAATGAACTTATGATTTTTGTAACAGCTGCTTATAAAAACAAGAATGGGAAAAGTTAGAGTGTCAGAGAGACTCTGATTTTCACCCTATCTTTTCTGTATAAACATGCCAATCAGTGATTGGTTTTCATTTTTATACCTTTATTTATTTTATTATTATTATTTTTTTTAAATCACGCTTCAGAAAATTTAATCAAGTTGATGAAGAAGAGAGACTCTTCTTCATTAACTTCACATCATTACTTCCTTGGAACTTTTTGACAAACTCTTCCCTTGAGAGTGGCTTGTGGTATAGCTTCAGTCTATGACCATTCACAAGAAAAGTGACCTCTTCTTCATCTATAGTTCTAATTTTTACTGCCCCATTATAAAAAATTTGAACAATTTCATATGGCCCAAGCCAATGTGTCTGAAATTTCCCTTGAAAATCCTTGAATTTTGAATCAAACAAGAGAGCCCAGTCTCCCTCTTTGAATTTATTCTCTTTGATGTATTTGTCATGCCATCTAGCCCTTTGCTGTTGGACTAGACTTGTTTTCTGAACTGCATCTTGTCTGATCTCATCCAATTCATTAATTTGCTCCAGTCTATGCTTTTGTGCCTCTGTTAGATCAAGTCCTAGCTGAACTGCCATCTTGAAGGTTTTAATTTGGAATTCTATGGGAAACAAAACTTGCTTTCCATAAACAAGCTCATAAGGAGTATGGCCTGTTGTGTTTCTCCATATAGTTCTATAGGCCCACAAGGCTTCAGGAAGCCTATCTACCCAATCTCTTCTATGTAGATGAACAGTCTTTGTTAGGATTCCTTCAATGACTTTATTGGTAGATTCCACTTGGCCATTTTCTTGTGGATGATAAGGAGTTGTTTTTCTATGTCTGATTTTGTACTTCTCCATCATTTGCTCCACTAGCCTTGATGTAAATTGAGCTCCTTGATCTGTAACAATTTCTCTTGGGACACCAAAACGAGTAAAAATATCCTCAAAAAGAAAAGTAACTACAGATGATTCATTAGCAACAAGTAATGCTTTAGCTTCTACCCACTTAGTAACATAATCAGTGCAAACTAATATATACTTCTTTTGTCTTGATGGAGGACTAATAGGTCCTACAAAATCCAAAGCCCATTTTTCAAAAGGTTCAATGTGTACCTGAGGTTGTAATGGCATCTCACCTGAAGGAGAAGGTTTCCCTACCCTTTGGCAACTGTCACACCTATTGACATACTCTTTAGCATCTTTAAACAAGGATGGCCAATGATATCCTAGATTAAGGATCTTATAAGCTGTCCTCTTATCTGCAAAGTGTCTTCCACAAGGTTCATCATGACATGCCTTGAGAATTTCAGGCATCTCATCTTCACGAACACACCTTCTAATGATCAAATCTGGACCTGTCTTGTACAACTCATTAGCGACCCATGAATATCTTGCACTATCATTAATGATTTTTCTTTTATTCCTTGCATTCATAATTGAAGGGAATTTTCCTGAAACTAAATAATTGGCAATATCAGCAAACCATGGAGTTTGAGTAGAGATTGCAAAAAGATATTCATCAGGAAATTAATCTTCAACCGGAGTGTCATCTTTGATATTTTGGATTCTAGACAGGAAATCAGCCACAGTGTTTTGTTTTCCAGGCCTATCTAGAATAGTAATGTTGAATTCTTGCAATAGTAACAACCATCTTATAACTCTGCCATTAGTGATTGATTTATTCATTAAATATCTAATTGCAGAATGATCGGTGTGAACAAAAGTTTCATAGCCTGTTATATAGTGTCTAAACTTGTTTATGGCATGAACAACAGCTAAAAACTCTTTTTCAGTTACAGTATAGTTTAACTCTGCAGGAGTCAAATTTTTACTGATATAATAGATGGCATAGGGAATCAAATCTTTCTGTCCCAATACTGCTCCTAGAGCTGTATCGGAAGCATCCGTCGAGATATGAAAAGGTAACTTCCAGTTAGGTCCCCTTAATATAGGTGCTTCAGAAATTTTGGTTTTCAGGGTTTCAAAAGCTAACTGGCAATCCGAAGTCCACTTAAATTCACAATCTTTGGTGAGTAATTTGAAGAGAGGAGATGCTATTTTAGTGAAGTTTTCTATAAATCTTCGATAATACCCTGTAAATCCTAGAAAACTTCTAACATCTCTTTGACAACTTGGAATGGATAGGTTAGAAATGACTTCAACTTTTGCTTCATCAACTCTAATCCCATCCCCTGAAATGTGGTGCCCTAAAACAATACCTTCAGTAAACATCATAAAACATTTTTCATGACTAAGTGAAAGGTTTGCTTCTTGACATCTTTTTAAGACTTTTTCCAAGTTTTCTAAAGCCTCTTCAAATGTGTCCCCATAAACCGTGAAATCATCCATGTACACCTCTACACAGTCATGTATTAGATCCGAAAAAATTCCTAATACTGCCCTTTGGAATGTTGCAGGTGCATTGCATAATCCAAATGGCAATACTCGATAGGCATAGGTACCCCAAGGACAAGTAAATGTGGTTTTATCTTGGTCTTCAAGTGCTACTTGGATTTGATTGTAACCACTAAATCCATCCAGGAATGAAAAGTACTTTTTACCTGCTAATGTATCTAATACTTGATCTATGAAAGGTAAAGGAAAATGGTCTTTAAGAGTAGCTTTATTCAGTTCTCGGTAGTCAACACACACCCTCCATTTTCCATTTTTCTTAGGAACAATCACCAAAGGAGAAACCCACTGACTATCTGAAATAGGATAGATGAAATTAACATTTAACAATTTTTGCAATTCTTCCTTGACAATTTCCCTAAGATTTGGATTCATCCGTCTTTGAGGTTGTCTGATTGGTTTGCAATTTTCCTCTATATAGATATGATGAGTAAAAGTCTTGGGACTTATCCCTTTCATGTCAGTGTATTCCCATGCATATGCAGAAGAATGTCTCTGTAATACCTTGAATAACTCTTCTTGTTGAGATTTTTCTAGGTTTTTATTTATGTTCAAAGTTTTGCCTGGAAAAATTTCACTTGTAGAGCTGCCAAATTTGTCCATAGAATGAAGAGACATCTGCGTAGATGACAAAAATTCAATATTGGATCCCTCCTGAAATGATTCATGTTTATGTTCTGGAGAAGATTCAAAGTTTTCTAGAGTATTCAGAATTTGATTATCTTCACTAATTTCTGAAATTGTGAAGAGTGGTTGTAAATATTCTTCATCCTCTATCCATTGAGTGTCATCTAGATCTGTAATTGTCCTAGCTGGAGGATATAAAGTGAATTTCTTTGTTGAACTACCATCAGAAATATACATATCACCGGACCTACAACTAATAAAGCATCAGCTGTGGCCAACCAAGGTCTTCCTAATATAACAGGATGGCCTCCTAGATTATTCTTGGGAGTTAGGATCATGAAATTCACAGGGTATTCCCAAGAATCTAGGGACACTGGAATGTCTTCTATTACCCCATCTGGTTTGATCACCGATCTATCTGCTAATTGTAACAGTGTGGGTGTAAAGAGAAGATTTAGGAAGTTTCAGGTTGTCCATGATCCGTCTACCTCATGATGTTTATTGCTGCTCCTAAATCAATGAGTGTGTTTTTGGAATTTGAATTCAGTTGATGTGAATTTTGACAATCGGATTTCCCAGGTCAAGATACTTTGGAATAGAAATCTTGCCCATCATAATGTCTGCTATTTGTCCTACCAGCTTTTGAATTTTTTCTTGGTTTCTCTTATTCTTTTTCTTGTATGTCTTCATACTCGACTCCTTTATTGTTTTGGCTAAAGATTGGGATTTCCTTGATGGCTTGCAATAATGGAATTTTAATGCAAACATTTCTCAATTCATCTAAGAAATCATAATTAGGCACCATGATTTGTTTTTCTACACCTTTATCAAATTTGCAATCTTTCCAGGGAAGGAAGGTATAGAAGTAGATGTGGATGGTTGCTCTAATATAGGAGTTGGATTTATTGGATCTTTTTGTTTCAGCTTTTTCAACGTTTTGGTCTTGAAAGGATGTGTCTTCCTCAAGACTTTTATTAACCCCATAGGGAGTCTTCCTCAGGAATTATCTTGTTCTTTAGCATGATCACGGAAGGTTTCCTTCTACTCAAGTATCCCTTCTGAGACCTAAGTTGAACATCACTAAGGTCTCAGAAGGAATAATTAAATAAGTTGGAAAACATTTGTGACCTTCTATCATATATGTATTCGAGGGTTCTTATTATTGGGGTTTTTGGTATAATTTATGCGGCAATTGATTGGATTTTTGAGGGAAATGGTAATGGAAGTGGTTGATTTTTGATGTGTTTGGTTCTGATGATGTTGTTGAGGATTTTGTTGAAAGTTTTGTTGAAGATTTTGAGAGAAAATTTATTGAGGATTTTGAGGATCAAAAATGTGGATGATGATGGATAGGATTGTTATGTAACCACTCCAAAAAAGAGAAGAAAAGAGATATCCACGCCCTTAGAAATAAGCCACTTCGAGGGGGCATCCTCCAATACATTACATGAATGAACAATTCTTGGATGATACAATTCACAAAACCTCCTTTTCTATATATAGGATTCCATGGGTCCATAATGTAATCCTAGTGGGCCACAATGTAATCCTAGCCGACCTAACAATAATAATTTAAGGGCACTAATAATAACAAAATGGGGGGGTTACAAGGGTACAACAATAACAATAAGGGGTTTACACTAACAATAATAAGGGGCTATACTAGTGATATAGGGACCTAAAATGCCCCCTCTCCTTCAGTGTTGTCCTCAACACTTGAGTAGCTCACGGTTGCTAGCCAGTATAAAAATTCTCATCCTCCCATGTAGAATCTTCGGTGGGTAGGTTCTTCCACTCGATGAGATACTGCGAAATCGAGTCGATTCCGTAGTTGTCGAGTTCTTTTTTCCATAGTCAGCTTCAGTTCCAATACGATTTTCCCTTCCCCATCAAGTTCGTGCAATGCTGTTTGAGCTGGAAGATTTTCACCTATAACCTTCTCTTAAGCATGAAACATGGAAATCGGATGTACTCGCAGAAAGCTAGTGAAGCTCCAATTTGTATGCCATAGTACCAATCTTTTTGCAACACCTTGTAAGGACCATAGTACTTTGGTGATAATTTATTATCCTTCTTTGCTTGCTTGAGGTACATTTGTTTGTATGGTTGTGGCAGTAAAAATACCCAATCTCCTACATCAAAACTTCTCTCGCCACGATGTTGATCTCGTCTGTTGTTTCATTCGATTTTGTGCCAAATTCGAGTTATCGTTTAAGAGTTGGAGAACTTCTTGCTGATGCTCGAGATGTGATCTTCCACTCGCTTGAACCTTCGAATTTTCCTCAAAGATGATGTGATGGGATGGTGGATGATATCCATAAAGTGCCATAAATGGGGTCATTTTTGTCACAGTATGGAAGGAAGTGTTATACCACCATTCGAGTAAGAGGTAACTACTTGACCCATTGTGTTTGTTTATCGATACAAAACAACAAAGATATCCTTCCAAACATTTATTTACTATCTCGGTTGACCATCGGATTGAGGATGATAAGATGAGCTCATGAGCTAATTGAGTACCCAAACAAGAAAATAACTACGTATCAAAAAATTTCCATGAAAAATGGGATCTTTGTCAGCTCACAATAACCCTTGGGCTTCCATGTAGCTTTTGAATTCAAATCCCATAAATGTAGTAGCAAAGCATTTGCTTTAAATGGATGAGATAAAGCACAAAAGTGTGCATACTTGCTAAGTCTATCAACTACTACCATGATGACACTCTTTCCTTCGAGACTTAGGTAAACCCGTGATAAAATCCATTGAAAATCTCCTCCCAACGTTGACTTGGAATGGATAAAGGTTGTAGAAGTCCCGGGGTCTTAATTGTTTCCACTTTATTCTGCACGCAAACCAAACATTCCGCCACAAACTTGCGAATATCGAGTTAAGGCCATCCCAAAAAAAATTCTTTCTTCACTCGTGGTAAGTTTTTTAAAAATCCCGAGTGTCCTCCTAAAGGAGAAGTGTGCAATTCCGGAAAGAATCTTTTTGTTTTATTTGGGAATTCTTACAAAGATATAAGCGATCTTTGTACCATAAGGAATCATTTTTCCAACTAAATGTATCGGATGTACTAAGATCTTGCTGCAACTTTTGAATGAGTATCCATACATCTTTGTCCTTCTTCCATTCATCTCTGCTTTAGTTATCCAATCTGGTTTGGATAATAGAAATGGCACAAAGAAATGCTCACCTCTTCATTCTTTCTTGAGAGTGCATCTTGCAACAACATTCGACTTTTCCTTTTTGTAGATTATTTCAAAGTCATAACCCAACATCTTTGTGACCCATTTTTATATGTTCTTTTGACGATAGTCTTTGTTCCAAAAAAGTGTTTAAGACTATCATGGATCAGTTTTTACCTTTGAAGTGTCTTCCCATTAGGTAAGTTCGCCATTTCTTTAGTGCATGTAGTAGTGCTAACATTTCCTTCTCATAAATAGGTTTATGTAAATACTTTCCTTTGATTGAACAGACTTTCCAAAAGAAATGGGTCTTCCTTCACCGCATTAAAACGCACCAATTCCATTTCCCGAGGCATCACATTCCACAATAAAGGTTTTTGTGAAGTCCGGTGTAGCTAAGACCGGTGCTAGGCACATTGCCTCTTTAAGACGTTCAAAGGCCTTAGTTGCGTCAAGAGTCCATGAAAATGCATCTTTGCTTCAATAATGTTGTTAGAAAGGCATTGCTATTCTTCCCACAATTTTTAACAAACTTGCGATAATACTCGTTAACCCGAGAAATCCTACGTATCGCTTTATGGTTGTGGGAACTTTCCCATTCCTTAATGGCTTTAATTTTGTTAGGGTCTACTTTAACACCCTCATGAGATACAATATGACCCTGAGATATTCCACCTCTTTAGTACTCCAAAGAAACATTTGGATTTTTTTGCATATAATTGTTTCTCTGTAATAGTTTGAGCACCACAGTCAACATGTTCCACATGATCCTTCCAAGACTCCCTGTAGATTAGTATATCATCAAAAAAATACTAGCACAAATTTTTCCTAAGGAAGGGTTTGAAAATGGAATTCATCAACCCTTGAAATGTAGAAGGTGCATTGGTAAGGCCAAAAGGCATGACCAAAAAATTCATAATGACCCTCATGAGTTCGAAATGCTGTTTTTGGAATATCCTCGGTCTTCATTCTACATTTTGATGATATCCGTAACAAAGATCCAACTTGGTAAAATAAAGTGCTCCATGTAATTCATCCAATAATTCATCAATCACGTGAATGGGAAATTTGTCTTTAATGGTGAGCTTGTGAGCTCCCCATAATACTGGACACATTCGCCATGATCCATCCTTCTTGTGTACCAATACTACGGGAGTGCAGAGAAAGAACTTTCGATCAGGGTTGAATTATACCCGCTCTAACATTTCCCAATCATACAGTTCAATTTCGCTCTTTTGGAAGTAAGGATATCTATAAGGCTCGATGTTTGGAGGATCACTTTCCTGGAATCAAATGAATAGCATGATCATGATCACGAATAGGTGGGAGTCCTTTGGGAGTTTCAAACACCTTGGAATGATTGTCCAAGACTTGTTGGAGATCGCAGAAATAGATGATTTTGATGTTGGAACTTCTAGAGAGCATCATTGTGCAATTACGCCTCGTGTTCTTTCTTTAGAAGCTTTGTCTTGACATTAGAGCTTATTATCCTTCCCTGGCTTCCCCGCAATACCCCGTAATTCGACTTCCTTTTCTTCGAAAAAAATTTCAAGAAAAGTTCTTGAAAAATTAAAAGCTACCGTCCCCCAAAGATTGTAACCATTGTACTCCCTAGTACAACGTCGCATTTCCTATAGGAATGGCAAGCATTGGACTAGTCAATACATATTCCCCCATGGTTAGCTTGATATTATGGCATTTTTCCGCAGCACTTTTATAGTTCCTCCATTTGCAACCATCACTGTAGACATTCACAGTGTCGGGTATAGGAAACAATTTAATTCCTTGGCTACCTTATAATGAATAAAATTATGGGTGCTACCCGAATCAATCAACACTATTACCCTTTTCTTCTTTATATGTCCTTCTATCTTGAGAGTTTGAGGAGTGGTAATTCCTGCGTGCATTACACAATATGGTCGGATTCATTTCTTCCTCTTCTAGGGGTGGTTCCTGGTGTATATCCTCTTCTTGTTCATTTTCTTCTTCTTCTTCACAATCTATGTAAAATAATTTCTTCTCGAGACACTTTTATAGACCTTAGTGTGTTTGCTATCACAACTATAGCAAAGCCCTTTTTTAGCTCTTTTTCTTCCAATTGTTGTGGTGTCAACCTTGTAGGTTGTGGGAAATCTAGGCATAGCAACACTTCCTTCTTTATAGAATTGAGTGGTAGGCTTCCTTGTCGCCATAATTTTACATTCAACTTTTTCTTGCCAAACTCGAATGCCTTCTCCAATGAATCTGAGTTCCAAAACGCGAACTTCATGTTGGATGTTATCCTTTAAAGTGCCTAGGAAGAGATCAATCTCGTGTCCCTCTCGGGAATATCGATCATCCCTTATATTCAATTTTTGGAAGTCCTCAATGTCGCTTTCCCACTAAACCCTTTTTGTTTCGAGATTTATCAATTGGGTAAAGAAGGTGTTGCTCTTTGTATCCTCATAATGTGCTATCATTTTCCCTCCGTAAAAATCGACTCAAGTGACAATTTTTTTTTACTAGGGAGCAAAGCCATTGATACCATACAAATGTATTTTTGTTCTAAATGTAAAGTTGCAATGCGTACCTTTTTGTGTGTTTTGCACGCTATGGAGATCGAAAATATTGCTCCATCTGTAGTATCCATGTTACTGGGATCCTTTCCATCAAACTTCTTCATATCCATTTTTGGAATATGGTGGTTCTTCCCTGCCAACATTCAGGAGTTTATGAAATCATGATTAACATTTATTTTGTTCTCATCATGAGAGTTTCTTCTCTCATATTTCCCGCCATTAGGAATCATTTCTCGTTTTAAGCTTTGTCATCAAGCCTTCCATGTATGCTTTTAGATCACTCTTCATGTTTTCCATGTTGTCTTTACATGTCATCCATCTTAGCTTCCACGCCATCCATTTTAGCTTCCATGCCTTTTCTTCCCAAACTCGTCCATATTCACTTCCATGCCTTTCTTCAAACCGTCCATCTTCACTTCCATGCCTTTCTTCAAAAATTCCATTTCATTTTTTGTTGCTCTTTGCGAGAGTGAAAACGTTGCATTTGCTCTATGTAATTTTGATATGCATCCATGTTGCAGTTCTTCATCTTCATGAGTCATCATGTAGAGCCTTCGAAGGCTTAATGGGTGTTGAGTTATTTTTAGGGGACCCATTTTAAAATCCAACATTGATATCTATTCTACAAGTTTCCCTTGGAATCAATTCAACTTGATTCTTCCAACAAGACTTATGTAATTCGGAAAAAAAATACTACACCTTTTACTAGCTTTTTTAGGAGCTCGATATTGAAATTGAATTATCTACTGTAATTGAAAATATTCTGATATCTAAAATTCAGCCCTCTGTAGTAGCCTCTCTGAAGCTTCTTTCAAATGCCACAGTGTCGACTCTGATTTGGATTCTCAAGACAAATTTGTGTCCAATCTCCCACAATGACCTAATTTTGGACATTGGGTTTCGAGAGAGCGAACTTGTACGACTTGCCACGTGTCACTTTGTTTTGTTCTTTGTCTACTGAAATTGATAGCCAAGAAACTACGAGTCGTGCACTTGCGACCAAATTTTGACGGCACTCCAATCCAATCTCCAGAGAGAGAGTTATTGAACTTTTTCCCAGTCACCTCTTTGAGATGCAATTCGGAGCTCGAAAAATCACTACCTTCCACAGATCATATCTCCTGAAAATATTACGAATCAAGCTCGACATTTTTTGATGAATTCTTCGGGATTTCAACTTCGTACCATATGAATTTCAGATTACGAACCTTCGTAGAAATTTCTTTTATAGCGAAAATGCCACGATGACCTCGTTTAGGAGCTGAAAAAAGACCTAACTTCCACGAATGATATCTCCGCAAATATTCTGGACCAAGATCTGAAATTTTTAGAAAATCTTCCTCGGGTTTCAGCTTCACACCCTAAAAATTTCAGCTTCTCGGACTTCGTGTAGAACAAAGTTATAACGAAAAATGCCACGATGAACTGTTAGAGACAGACGAAACTCTACAATCTAGCTCTGATACCAAATGTTGTGTAACCAGCTTCCAAAAAAAAGAGAAGAAAAAGAGATATCCACGCCTTAGAAATAAAGCCACTTCGAGGGGGCATCCTCCAGCTACATTACATGAATGAACAATTCTTGGATGATACAACTCACAAAACCTCCTTTCTATATATAGGAGTCCATGGGGCCATAATGTAATCCTAGTAGAGCCACAATGTAATCCTAACGATTTCGACAATAATAATTTAAGGGCACAATAATAACAAAATGGGGGTTACAAGGGTACAACAATAACAATAAGGGGTTTACACTAACAATAATAAGGGGCTATACTAGTGATATAGGGACCTAACAAGGATGGTGGATACGGATAGTATGGAGAGTATCTTCCATAGGGACTTTGTGATCCTTGTGCCCAGGCTTGAGATTGATTTTGAAATTGGGGCCAAGGTTGCTGCCAAGAATTCCAAGGTGGAGGTTGATTATACATTTGATCATGGAATCCTTGTGTCGCGAGGTCCACCGCCAAGGTCTTCTAGATACAAAGTTAAGAGACTCAGTGGAATCCGTAGAGTTTCTTCTGAAAAACAACATTTCGAGACCGGGAAGAGAAGGACAATTCTTGGTCTCATGTTTCTCAGAACAAATGACACAAGTTTCTACAACTTTTACATCCAAAGGACACTCTCTTAGGGCATGTTTCTTTCTACATTTGGGATAAAAGATTGCCAAGGCATGTTAATGAATGATTTAGTTGATGTGTCTCGCAATGGCGCCAAAATGTTTGGTCTCAATCTAGTCTCCTAAACTAAGCTCATTTAATTGTCAACCAGGATTTGTAAGCCGCTCTGAAGTGAAGTGTACTGTATGTACCTAGGTGCTTGTTTCCTAATGCGTTGTGTATGATGTGTTTGTGATGTTTTTGGTCTTTTGTGATGATTTATGATGTTTTTGGTCTTTTGGTGGTTTTATGTTGCAGGGAAAAATGCCTAGAAAAGCTAGTGGAAATGAGCCGATGGTTACAAACGAGAGTTAAACCTAATTGATGATAACAAATGGCAAATGAAATTGGAAACACTGAAGTCTGAATCTAAACTATGACTAAATAAAAGCAAAGATTGATAATTACTTTCAAACAAATGATTCAAAACACAAACTAAACTTGAGAAATGATCACTAAGCATGCAAATCCTCTAACTAAACAATTGAAACAACTAACTTACAATGATGCACTATTTTGTCCTTGATTAGAGATTTGAAACATATTTAGAGGAAAATCATTGTTATCATCATAATATTCTCTATTCTAGAGCTAGTTCCTATCTCTATTACTGCAATTTAATTGAATGTCACAAAACCTTTACTCAAGAGTTTATTGATTTCTTTCCAAAAGTAGTCTTTTTGAGGAAGAGCTCTGTTTATAAAATGATGAGGAAATTGCAGAGAGTACTTCAGGGCCTTAAAATGGTGTTGTCTTCCCGTTCATATTGTTATAGATCAATTATGGATTTTAGAACAAGAAGAGGTTTGTGAATAATGAAGGTCATCTTGCTTAATCCTAACATCGTCGAAGTAATCTATTGTGCAATGGATGACAATTTGAATATGAAGTGAAAGTGCAATGAGTTAATCTAAGAATGAACCTAATATGCCACTAATCTAGAACAATGTTGAACTATAAGTCATCATCAAACTCGAAACAAAGTAATTGAACATGAGTTAAATGCAATGAAACTCAGGAGCATTCTAACTATGCTAACATGCATTATTCTATGCAAGTTACAATAACTGCTTGTTCATCATTAGTGATATTTTGGAAGAGTTCCTTTTTTTGGAAGAGGTAGAACAATTATCGATTGTGTAATTGAGTGCAATTGTAAGCAAATAGATCAGAAAAATGAAAAACTAAGATATCATATCCATACCCTACTAGTCATTATGATGTCTTGGGAAAACGTTTAAGAGCAAGAACAGAGATGATACTTAGTTTAAACACACAACTAAATCATTCATTATCACGGTACATGTCTTGAACTTCTTAAGAATTTCTTGGAAGAGTTTCTTCTTGTGGAAGAGTGATTAGAACAAGTGTAACTATGATAGTGAACATGTAAAAAACTACAACTAAATCCTACAAAGTACTATAACTATTCATCATTCATCATTATAATCTTTTTGGAAGAGTGTCTTCTCGTGGAAGAGTTAGAATGAATATAACTACGTACGATAGTTAAAACAACTATAAATTCAAATCCTAATCCTACAATACTATATTCATTCAACATTCATCATTATAGTCTTTTTGGAAGAGCATCTTCGTGGAAGAGTTAGAATGAGTAATGACACTACAATGAGCTAATTAAAACAACTATTAATTCAAATGCAAAACGAAAAGGGCGGCTAGAAAACTTATCTAATTTACGCAAAATAAATCCGTGCAAGAGGCAGGGCCCTACCCTACCGACGGAATTCAACTCCAAATTAAATCACGCTTCAAAACAACACGGTCACATCCATTAAAGATGAAAGAACTTGAACATAATTATAAGATGGTGTGAATAAGGAGTAGATGTTCTATGTCTGATTTTGTACTTCTCCATCATTTGCTCCACTAGCCTTGATGTAAATTGAGCTCCTTGATCTGTAACAATTTCCCTTGGGACACCAAAATGAGTAAAAATATCCTAAAAAAGAAAAGTAACTACGGATGATTCATTAGCAACAAGTAATGGTTTAGCTTCTACCCACTTAGTAACATAATCAGTGCAAACTAATATATATTTCTTTTGTCTTGATGGAGGACTAATAGGTCCTACAAAATCCAAAACCCATTTTTCAAAAGGTTCAATGTGTACCTGAGGTTGTAATGGCATCTCACCTGAAGGAGAAGGTTTCCCTACCCTTTGGCAACTGTCACACCTTTTTACATACTCCCTTGCATCTTTAAACAAAGATGGCCAATAATATCCTAAATTAAGGATCTTATAGGTTGTCCTCTTGTCTGCAAAGTGTCCGCCACAAGGTTCATCATGACATGCCTTGAGAATTTCAGGCATCTCATCTTCACGAACACACCTTCTAATGATCAAATCTGGACCTGTCTTGTACAACTCGTTAGCGACCCATGAATATCTTGCACTATCATTAATGATTTTTCTTTTATCCCTTGCATTCATAATTGAAGGAAATTTTCCTGAAACTAAATAGTTGGCAATATCATCAAACCATGGAGTTTGAGTAGAGATTGCGAAAAGATATTCATCAGGAAATTGATCTTCAACCGGAGTGTCATCTTTGATATTTTGAATTCTAGACAGGAAATCAGCCACAGTGTTTTGTTTTCCAGGCCTATCTAGAATAGTAATGTTGAATTCTTGCAATAATAACAACCATCTTATAATTCTGCCATTAGTGATTGATTTATTCATTAAGTATCTAATGGCAGAATGATCAGTGTGAATAAAAGTTTCATAGCCTGTTATATAGTGTCTAAATTTGTTTATGGCATGAACAACGGCTAAAAACTCTTTTTCAGTTACAGTATAGTTTAACTTTGCAGGATTCAAATTTTTATTGATATAATAGATGGCATAGGGAATTAAATCTTTTTGTCCCAATACTGCTCCTAGAGCTGTATCGGAAGCATCTGTCGAGATATGAAAAGGTAACTTCCAGTTAGGTCCCCTTAATATAGGTGCTTCAGAAATTTTGGTTTTTAGGGTTTCAAAAGCTAACTGGCAATCATAAGTCCACTTAAATTCACAATCTTTGGTAAGTAATTTGAAGAGTGGAGATGCTATTTTGGTGAAGTTTTCTATAAATCTTCGATAATACCCTGTAAATCCTAGAAAACTTCTAACATCTCTTTGACAACTTGGAATGGATAGGTTAGAAATAACTTCAACTTTCGCCTCATCAACTCTAATCCCATCCCCTGAAATGTGGTGTCCTAAAACAATACCTTCAGTAAACATCATAAAACATTTTTCATGACTAAGTGAAAGGTTTTCTTCTTGACATCTTTTTAAGACTTTTTCCAAGTTTTCTAAAGCCTCTTTAAATGTGTCCCCATAAACTGTGAAATCATCCATGTACACTTCTACACAGTCATGTATTAGATCCGAAAAAATTCCTAATACTGCCCTTTGGAATGTTGCAGGTGCATTGCATAATCCAAATGGCAATACTCGGTAGGCATAGGTACCCCAAGGACAAGTAAATGTGGTTTTATCTTGGTCTTCAAGTGCTACCTGGATTTGATTGTAACCACTAAACCCATCTAGGAATGAAAAGTACTTTTTACCTGCTAATGTATCTAATACTTGATCTATGAAAGGTAAAGGAAAATGGTCTTTAAGAGTAGCTTTATTCAGTTCTCGGTAGTCAACACACACCCTCCATTTTCCATTTTTCTTAGGAACAATCACCAAAGGAGAAACCCACTGACTATCTGAAATAGGATAGATGAAATTAACATTTAACAATTTTTGCAATTCTTCCTTGACAATTTCCCTAAGATTTGGATTCATCCGTCTTTGAGGTTGTCTGATTGGTTTGCAATTTTCCTCTATATAGATATGATGAGTACAAGTCTTGGGACTTATCCCTTTCATGTCAGTGTATTCCCATGCATATGCAGAAGAATGTCTCTGTAATACTTTGACTAACTCTTCTTGTTGAGATTTTTCTAGGTTCTTGTTTGTGTTCAAAGTTTTGCCTGGAAAAATTTCACTTGTAGAGCTGCCAAATTTGTCCATAGAATGAAGAGACATCTGCCTAGATGACAAAAATTCAATATTGGATCCCTCTTGAAATGATTCATGTTTGTGTTCTGGAGAGGATTCAAAGTTTTCTAGAGTATTCAGAATTTGATTATCTTCACTAATTTCTGAGATTGTGAAGAGTGGTTGTAAATATTCTTCATCCTCTATCCATTGAGTGTCATCTAGATCTGTAATTGTCCTAGCTGGAGGATATAAAGTGAATTTCTTTGTTGAACTTCCATTAGAAATATACATATCACCGGACCTACAACTAATAAAAGCATCAGCTGTAGCCAACCAAGGTCTTCCTAGTATAACAGGATGGCCTCCTAGATTATTCTTGGGTGTTAGGATCATGAAATCTACAGGGTACTCCCAAGAGTCTAGGGACACTGGAATGTCTTCTATTACCCCATCTGGTCTGATCACAGATCTATCTGCTAATTGTAATAGTGTGGGTGTAAAGAGAAGATTAGGAAGTTTCAGTTTGTCCATGATTTGTCTACTCATGATATTTATTGTTGCTCCTAAATCAATGAGTGTGTTTTGAATTTCAATTCCGTTGATGTGAATTTTGACAACTGGATTTCCTGGGTCAAGATACTTTGGAATAGCAATCTTGCCCATCATAATGTCTGCTATTTGTCCTACCAGTTGAATTTTCTTGGTTTCTCTTATTCTTTTTCTTTTTGTCTTCATACTCAACTCCTTTATTGTTTTGGCTAAAATTGGGATTTCCTTGATGGCTTGCAATAATGGAATTTTAATGCAAACATTTCTTAATTCATCCAAGAAATCATAATTAGGCACCATTATTTGTTTTTCTACACCTTTATCAATTTGCAATCTTTCCGGAAAGGGAGGTATAGAAGTAGATGTGGATGGTTGCTCTAATACTGGAGTTGGATTTATTGGATCTTTTTGTTTTAGTTTTTCAATGTTTTGGTCTTGAAAGGATGTGTCTTCCTCAAGACTTTTATTAACCCGTAGGGAGTCTTCCTCAGAATTATCTTGTTCTTGTATAATCACAGAAGGTTTCCTCTTCTCAAGTATCCTTCCGGACCTAAGTTGAACATCACTAAGGTCTAGAGGAGTAATTAAATAAGTTGGAAATTGTTGTCCTTCTATCATGTATGTATTATGAGGGTTCTTATTATTGGGGTTTGGTATGGGTTGAGCTGGCAATTGATTGGATTTTTGAGGGAATGGTAATGGAAGTGGTTGATTTTGATGTGGTTGGTTCTGATGATGTTGTTGAGGATTTTGTTGAAAGTTTTGTTGAAGATTTTGAGGAAAATTTTGTTGAGGATTTTGAGGATAAAAATGTGGATATGATGGATAGGATGGTGGATACTGATAGTATGGAGAGTATCTTCCATAGGGACTTTGTGATCCTTGTGCCCAGGCTTGAGATTGATTTTGAAATTGGGGCCAAGGTTGCTGCCAAGAATTCCAAGGTGGAGGTTGATTATACATTTGATCATGGAATCCTTGTGTCTGAGGTCCCTGCCAAGGTCTTCTAGATACAAAGTTAAGAGACTCTGTGGAATCTGTAGGAGTTTCTTCTTGAAAAACAACCTTGAGACCAGGAAGAGAAGGACAATTCTTGGTCTCATGCTTCTCAAAACAAATGACACAGGTTTCTACAACTTTTACATCCAAAGGACACTCTCTTAGGGCATGTTTCTTTCTACATTTAGGACAAAAGATTGCCAAGGCATCAGATTCAGCCTTTTGCTTGTTTTGTATCTTGAGGGTGTCTATTTGTTCACTAAGACTCCCTAAGATGTCAGATTTAAAATCATCAAGCATGTGTCATATTTCTGATCTACTTACTGTCCCAGAAGCAGATTTACTTGCTCTTGCAAGAGCAGGATCTCTTGGACCTTTGACAGTTTTGGATTTCCCTCTGGAAAGGTTGATACATAACTCAGATATTTCGGGTAATGTGAGTTGTGATATATCCCCTTTTCCCATCATGTTAAGGATATCCAACCATTCATCCCTAATGGTTTTCAACAAAAGAGCTTTTAAAGTGTCTTGATCTAGGTTTTCCATTTGTGCCCTTTTTATGTTGTATTTAAATCTTTCCAACAAATCTTCTAATTTTTCATCTTCTTTTTGTAACATCTTGAACACTTCTTCCTTATGATTAACCGACATACAATAATCCAAGTATCTCTCTAGAAATTCTTGTTTCATGTCTTCCCATGTTCTAATAGAACTACTGATTAGACTCATAAACCACTTCAATGCTGCTCCCTTCAAAGTTGAAGGAAATAATTTCAATTTTTGAGCATCTTGTAGGTAGTCATAAGTCCTACACAGCACTTCAAATTCGAATAAGAAAGTTTTAGGATCTTCAGTTTTAAGTCCATAGAAGTTTGGAAGGACAGAGGGTGAAATGTTTTTCATGGTTGTATTGGTTTCTTCATCAAGTATAGGGAACCCAAAAGAGCTTCCTATTCTACCTCTTCCTCCATTTGCACCTCTACCTCCTTCTCCTCTACCTCTACCTCTACCTTCAAATAATGTATGTTCTCCATTAAAAACTCCTCCCCCTCCTTCTTCTGCCATGGTTGACTCTCCTGTGGAAGTAGAAAGGTTTGTGTTCCTAACAGGAGTTTTTAAATCTTCTTCTATGGCAGGTTCAGTGGATGAAGTGGAAGGTTTCTCTAATGGAATAGGTGACCTTAGATCTTCTAGAAGTCTAGGATTAGTAAAGGATGGAATATTGGTTTGAGTTGAAGGTGTACTAGCTCTGGATGTAGATGAAACAAGTGGTGTTCTAGAAATCAAACTTCTGCCTCTGCTGCTTATAAATCTTCCCCTTGAATCTCTCTCCCTACGCATAAAATTGTTTTTGGATGCTAAGAAACAAAGGTTACCTAGTTTTCACTTCCCCGACAACGGCGCCAAAATGTTTGGTCTCAATCTAGTCTCCTAAACTGAGCTCATTTAATTGTCAACCAGGATTTGTAAACTACTGAAGTGAAGTGTACCATATGTACCTAGGTGCTTGTTTCCTAATGCGTTGTGTGTAGTGTTTTGTGATGTTTTTGGTCCTTTGTGATGATTTATGATGTTTTTGGTCTTTTGGTGTTTTTGTGTTCACAATGAAATTGTCTAGAAAACTAATGGAAAGGAGCTGGTGGTCAAAACAGAGTTAAGCCTAATTGATGGAATGACAAATGGCAAATGCAATTGGACACACTGAAGCAGAATCTAAACTATGACTAAATAAAAGCAAAGCTTGATAATGACTTTCAAACAAATGATTCAAAACACAAACTAAACTTGAGAAATGATCACTAAGCATGCAAATCCTCTAACTAAACAGTGAAACAACTAACTTACAATGATGCAATATTTTGTCCTTGATTAGAGATTTGAAACATATTTAGAGGAAAATCATTGTTATCATCATAAGATTCTCTATTCTAGATCTAGTTCCTATCTCTATTCTGCAATTTAATTGAATGTCACAAAACCTTTACTCAAGAGTTTATTGATTTCTTTCCAAAGTAGTCTTTTGAGGAAGAGCTTTGTTTATAAAATGATGAGGAAATTGCAGAGGTACTTCAGGCCTTAAAATGGTGTTGTCTTCTGTTCATATGGTTATAGATCAATTATGGATTTTAGAACAAGAAGAGGTTTGTGAATAATGAAGGTTGTCTTGTTAATCCTAACAACTGAAGTAATCTATTGTGCAATGGATGACAATTTGAATATGAAGTGCAAGTGCAATGAGTTAATCTAAGAATGAACCTAAGATGTCACTAATCTAGAACAATGTTGAACTATAAGTCATCATCAAACTCGAAACAAAGTAATTGAACATGAGTTAAATGCAATGAAACTCCGGAGCATTCTAACTATGCTAACATGCATTATTCTATGAAGTTACACAATCTTTTTGTTCATCATTAGTGATATTTTGGAAGAGTTCCTTCTTTTGGAAGAGGTAGAACAATTCTGACTGTGTAATTGAGTGCAATTGTAAGCAAATAGACTGAAAGCGAATGAAAAACTAAGATATCATATCCATACCCTACTCGTCATTATGATGTCTTGGGCAAGCGTTTAAGAGCAAGAACAGAGATGATACTTAGTATAAACACACAACTAAATCATTCATTATCACGGTCATGTCTTGAACTTCTTAAGAATTTCTTGGAAGAGTTTCTTCTTGTGGAAGAGTGATTAGAACAAGTATAACTGTGATAGTGAATCAGCAAAAACTACAACTAAATCCTACAGTACCATAGCTATTCATCATTCATCATTATAATCTTTTGGAAGAGTGTCTTCTTGTGGAAGAGTTAGAATGAATATAACTACAGTAGCTAGTTCAAACAACTATAAATTCAACTCCTAATCCTACAATA
The DNA here is from genome assembly GCA_034641835.2 of Pinus albicaulis. NCBI lineage: Eukaryota > Viridiplantae > Streptophyta > Pinopsida > Pinales > Pinaceae > Pinus > Pinus albicaulis. The sequence continues at coordinate 80,905 of JAXQQM020071319.1, forward strand.
CTATAGTCATTCAACATTCATCATTGTAGTCTTTTGGAAGAGCATCTTCTTGTGGAAGAGTTAGAATGAGTACGACTACAGTAGCTAATTAAAACAACTATTAATTCAAATGCAAAACGTAAAGGCAGCTAGGAAACTTATCTAATTTACGCAAAATAAATCCGTGGAAGAGGCAGGGGCCCTCTACCACCTGACGGAATTCAACTCCAAATTAAATCACGCTTCAAAACAACACGGTCTGCTCCATTAAAGATGAAAGAACTTGAACATAACAATTATAAGATGGTGTGATAAGGGTAAATTCTATATACGATTTTGTACCTCTCCATCATTTGCTCCACTAGCCTTGATGTAAATTGAGCTCCTTGATCTGTAACAATTTCCCTTAGGACACCAAAACGAGTAAAAATATCCTCAAAAAGAAAAGTAACTACAGATGATTCATTAGCAACAAGTAATGGTTTAGCTTCTACCCACTTAGTAACATAATCGGTGCAAACTAATATATATTTCTTTTGTCTTGATGGAGGACTAATAGGTCCTACAAAATCCAAAGCCCATTTTTCAAAAGGTTCAATGTGTACCTGAGGTTGTAATGGCATCTCACCTGAAGGAGAAGGTTTCCCTACCCTTTGGCAATTGTCACACCTTTTTACATACTCCCTTGCATCTTTAAACAAAGATGGCCAATAATATCCTAAATTAAGGATCTTATAGGCTGTCCTCTTATCTGCAAAGTGTCCGCCACAAGGTTCATCATGACATGCCTTGATAATTTCAGGCATCTCATCTTCACGAACACACCTTCTAATAATCAAATCTGGACCTGTCTTGTACAACTCATTAGCGACCCATGAATATCTTGCACTATCATTAATGATTTTTATTTTATCCCTTGCATTCATAATTGAAGGAAACTTTCCTGAAACTAAATAATTGGCAATATCAGCAAACCATGGAGTTTGGGTAGAGATTGCAAAAAGATATTCATCAGGAAATTGATCTTCAACCGGAGTGTCATCTTTGATATTTTGGATTCTAGACAGGAAATCAGCCACAGTGTTTTTTTTTCCAGGCCTATCTAGAATAGTAATGTTGAATTCTTGCAATAATAACAACCATCTTATAACTCTGCCATTAGTGATTGATTTATTCATTAAGTATCTAATGGCAGAATGATCAATGTGAACAAAAGTTTCATAGCTTGTTATATAGTGTCTAAACTTGTTTATGGCATGAACAACAGCTAAAAACTCTTTTTCAGTTACAGTATAGTTTAACTCTGCAGGAGTCAAATTTTTACTGATATAATAGATGGCATAGGGAATCAAATCTTTCTATCCCAATACTGCTCCTAGAGCTGTATCGGAAGCATCTGTCGAGATATGAAAAGGTAACTTCCAGTTAGGTCCCCTTAATATAGGTGCTTCAGAAATTTTGGTTTTCAGGGTTTCAAAAGCTAACTGGCAATCATAAGTCCACTTAAATTCACAATCTTTGGTGAGTAATTTGAAAAGAGGAGATGTTATTTTGGTGAAGTTTTCTATAAATCTCCGATAGTACCCCGTAAATCCTAGAAAACTTCTTACATCTCTTTGACAACTTGGAATGGATAGGTTAGAAATAACTTCAAATTTCGCTTCATCAACTCTAATCCCATCCCCTGAAATGTGGTGCCCTAAAACAATACCTTGAGTGAACATCATAAAACATTTTTCATGACTAAGAGAAAGGTTTGCTTCTTGACATCTTTTTAAGACTTTTTCCAAGTTTTCTAAAGCCTCTTCAAATGTGTCCCCATAAACTGTGAAATCATCCATATACACCTCTACACAGTCATGTATCAGATCAGAAAAAATTCCTAATACTTCCCTTTGGAATGTTGCAGGTGCATTGCATAACCCAAATGGCAATACTCGGTAGGCATAGGTACCCCAAGGACAAGTAAATGTGGTTTTATCTTGGTCTTCAAGTGCTACTTGGATTTGATTGTAACCACTAAACCCATCTAGGAATGAAAAGTACTTTTTGCCAGCTAATGTATCTAATACTTGATCTATGAAAGGTAAAGGAAAATGGTCTTTAAGAGTAGCTTTATTCAGTTCTCGGTAGTCAAAACACACCCTCCATTTTCCATTTTTCTTTGGCACAATTACCAAAGGAGAAACCCACTGACTATCTGAAATAGGATAGATGAAATTAACATTTAACAATTTTTGCAATTCCTCTTTAACAATTTTCCTAAGATTTGGATTCATCCGTCTTTGAGGCTGTCTGATTGGTTTGCAATTTGCCTCTATATAGATGTGATGAGTACAAGTCTTGGGACTTATCCCTTTCATGTCAGTGTATTCCCATGCATATGCAGAAGAATGTCTCTGTAATACTTTGACTAACTCTTCTTGTTGAGATTTTTCTAGGTTTTTATTTATATTCAAAGTTTTGCCTGGAAAAATTTCACTTGTAGAGCTGCCAAATTTGTCCATAGAATGAAGAGACATCTGCCTAGATGACAAAAATTAAATATTGGATCCCTCCTGAAATGATTCATGTTTGTGTTCTGGAGAAGATTCAAAGTTTTCTAGAGTATTCAGAATTTGATTATCTTCACTAATTTCTGAAATTGTGAAGAGTGGTTGTAAATCTTCTTCATCCTCTATCCATTGAGTGTCATCTAGATCTGTAATTGTCCTAGCTGGAGGATATAAAGTGAATTTCTTTGTTGAACTACCATTAGAAATATACATATCACCGGACCTACAACTAATAAAAGCATCAGCTGTGGCCAACCAAGGTCTTCCTAATATAACAGGATGGCCTCCTAGATTATTCTTGGGAGTTAGGATCATGAAATCTACAGGGTATTCCCAAGAATCTAGGGACACTGGAATGTCTTCTATTACCCCATCTAGTTTGATCACCGATCTATCTGTTAATTGTAACAGTGTGGGTGTAAAGAGAATATTAGGAAGTTTCAGTTTGTCCATGATCTGTCTACTCATGATGTTTATTGCTGCTCCTAAATCAATGAGTGTGTTTTGAATTTCAATTCCGTTGATGTGAATTTTGACAACTGGATTTCCTGGGTCAAGATACTTTGGAATAGCAATCTTGCCCATCATAATGTCTGTTAT